>CM031377.1:15558344-15838587 GCA_018208015.1 Medicago ruthenica | reverse complement strand
CTGGTCAAGTAGCCAAAAAACCGAATTTACGACTAGGACACTACGAGAACAACTAACAAAGATCTGAAACACAAGGAGATGGGGTTATGACAGTTAGTATGATTTTTAAACTAGTTATTCATGTTACAAACACGCTCAGTCTTTGTGCTGATACATTTCAAATTATATAATCCGAACCTGATTTTCCCATGAATTCTTGGCAAAAGAGAGTGTATAAGAGGTGTTCGGATTTTATAATCCGAAACAACAATCATTTTCTGATATAATAATCCGAACTCCCCCTATATATGCTTCAAAGTAAGGTGTACAGGGGACTTTCAGATTATAAAATCTGAAGCACTTATGTTTTTAGATTTTATAATCCGAATTGGTAAAAAACTTATTTTTCCTCCCAAAAATAGGGAAAAACTCTTTTTGAATTATATAATCCCAGAATACCATGGACATTTTTGGGAAAAAAATAGGACGCCCGAGAAAATAATAGGGTCGAAAAAGTAGTAGTCTATTCGAAAATACACTCCTCGGTTTGTAACTTTCGATCGCTTGTCTCCGGTAGTTACGTACCCATCCAATGTTCAAGAATTGTGAACCGATCCATTATTCAAGAGTAAAGAATCGATATGCCTTGAACATAGGAGCAGACGTATAACACATATTAGAAGGGGCCATTGAGCATTCAAACACCACATATTGAACATTGAACACTCAAAATTCATTTAACATTCAAAATGACATAAAATTTATGACATTCCACTAAATTCAAACACAAACTATCCACACATATTCAAAATGACATAACTGAACAATTTGAGGCATGTTGAGCAATTTTCTTTCTGTTCTCCCTAGGCCCATGGTCCACTAACCATTATATACTATATACACATGGATTTGGATTTTGTGCAGTTTGGCTGCAAGCAATCAGTGCCAGAGGTGTTCACAGCGTGAATTAGTTCGATTTTGAGGCTAAAAGTCATATGAACCGCAAGATAGAAAATCATGTGTTTTGTTTGGTCGGATGACTTTTAAAATAAAAGCTGAGTCAAACCAAACCTAACCAAACAAATGTGATTTAGGTTGGTTTGGTTGTTGCAGTTTTTTGCATGACAATTCTTTGTTTCCAACATTAAAATCAATTTTTGGTTTGGACTGCTCGATCAAGAACATACGATCTAGATGTGGTTGGTTGCAGTGCAGTCACTATCTTCTAACTGTACCCAAATCCAATCTATACACACACATCTAAAGAGTTGTTAATATACACTTACTTATTTTTTAGAAAGAGTATTTTAACAAATTATAAATTAAAAATAGAAAGAAAGAAAAAAGAGTTTTGGATATGCTAACATAATATATCATCTATTTCCTTTATATATTTGATGAGAATATATACATATGTAATGAAAGGATCAATTTGTTGTAAATTTAAAAAATAAATTAAAAATGTTGTGAATTTCTCTATTGAAAAAGAGTTTTTTTATATAATTTAGGCTTAATTGAACCTTTTGTCCTCTAACTTATTTGTTATTTTTATTTTGTTTCTATAACTCTAAATTTTTTTCGTTTGGTCCCTCAAATATACCTCTGTCAATCAGTTTGATTTATGTCAGTTAACTTTAACCCCAAATGTATTAGGTGGACCAACGTTGTAGGTGGCCCATCGTAGACCTTATTAATTTTTTAATTTCAGCTCTTTGATCTTTTTTTCAAAAATGGGACGGCTAGATTATAGAGATCTATTGTATATAACGGTGCATCACCAACATCTAATTTTTTTAAAACATTTCTTCATCTTCTCTTATCATCTTCATCTTCATCTTCCTAGAATTCAACAACAACAACACACCAACAACAAACACAACAACAACAACATATCTGAAAATTATTCAATTCTTAACCCATTACAATTCTTCAAATTCTTAACCCATGGCAATTATTCAGTGTAACAACATGAACATATAACACACCATTTCCCTTCTTTCTCACACAACCAGCCACGTAACCATTTCCCCCTTTTTTCCAGAAATTGAGAAAGACGATTTCAGATCCCTTTTTTCCAAAAATGATTTCAGATCCCTCTGTTCTTATTTCGTTTCCATATCTGAGTTTGGTTTTCTTTGATTTCACACATACTTCATTGTTATTGAAACAAAAATCAGATCCAAACAAAATTGAATAATTTCACTATTGTTTCTGGAAACAAGATCTGTAACTTCCACTTTCTCTCTATTAATTTTTAATAATTAAAAGAAAAGAAAGGCAAGTGGAAAAAAATTAAATGAAATTATTGTTGTTGTTCTTGTGCTGCTGTGTTGGTGTTGTTGTGCTGCCGTGTTGATGTTCTTGTGTTGCAGTGTTATTGTTGTTGTTGTTCTTCTTGATTTTAAATGCAATTATTTCTTGGGAGAGAGAGGGGGAGAAGAGGAGAAATAGAGATTGGAGAAGAAGATGAGGAACAGAGAAGAGGAATAAAGAAGAAGGGGATGATTTTTGTGTTTTTTTTATTTTCTGCTTTTTTTAATTATTAAATAATTTAATGATGTGAATGATTTTAGATTTTCTGGGTTTTTTTTTTTATGAATGTTGTTGAAGATTACATGAAGATGATGAAGAAGTTGAGGGAAGAAGATAAACAAAAATGGAAGTTCAGATTTGAATTGGGAAGAAGAAAGAGGTAAATTGGTAATTACACAGAGTTCTTGATTTTGTGGTTAAAGATAACGAAAACGGACCAAATTAATTAACGGATGTATATTTGAGGGATCAAACAGAAAAAATTTAGAGTTATAGGATCAAAATGAAAACAACAAATAAGTTAGAGGATCAAATGTTCAATTAAGCCTATAATTTAAATATATTTTTTAAGTAAAGAAAATTTGTACGGGCTTAGAGTCTCTTGTTCAATTAAAAATAAAAAAAAATGAAGCTTCACAAAATTTAAATCAGAGTTATTGGGAACCCTAGAGTTGATGTTACAACTTTAAGATTATCTCATCTCATTTATATTATAAAGTTAGTAAATGAAACGGTTCAATATTTTCATGATTTTGCTATTGTATTAAAGGAATTTTTTAGTTTGACTCTGTCTGTATTATTTAATTGGGTTTTGGTAATGAATATCTTCGGACACTCTTTAAGGATTTTAAAATAAAAAGTTATTCTTTTAAAAAGTCAAATATTTCAATTTTCAATACATTGATCACAAGAAGGACTTGCTACGGTTATTAGGGGTGTTCATGGTTCATGAACTGCACTGAACTGAACCATATAAATGGTTTGATTCAGTTCATAAAATCTATTTCAATAAAAACTGGTTAATTCTTAAAAACAGTTTCAATCCAGTTTAGAACCGGTTCAGAACCGGTTTATAGTTTTAAACCGGTTTACTTATTTTGAACCGGTTTTCGTACTGAACTGGATTTCTGCAGACTTGAACCACTTTTAAACCGGTTTTCTGCAGACTTTTTTTTTTTTACGGACACAATTTTGAGATCAAACTAAGATACAAATTTGTCAAAAAAAATTTCCCTTACGGACACACTTTTCTTATCCTCTTCGCTTCTCAACAACAACAACAAGATAAGCCACCAAGTTACCTAAAAATGGTTGCAAACGCAAGCGAGTTCCCCTTAGAAGATTACTACGACTACATAATCGTCGGCGGCGGAACCGCCGGTTGTCCATTAGCCGCCACACTCTCCCAATCCCACCACGTTCTCATCCTCGAACGCGGCGGAGTCATCCACGGAAGCTTGTCAATGAATCGTATGAATGGGTTGAACGTGAAATCGTGTTTTTTCCTGATTTGAAAACGTGGCAATCTGCTGTTCGTGATGGTCTTCTTGAAGCTGGTGTTGCTCCTTATAACGGTTTCACCTTAGATCATGCTAGTGGTACCAAAATCGGTGGATCCACCTTCGATTCCCAAGGTAAAAGCAGTTATTATATGAACTTTTTTCATTATAATTCTGAGATTATGTTTTGGTGTTATGCTTCTACATGTATAGGATTAAGTTTTGCTTTTTGATTTGGTATTACATAGTGTAATCATTGTTCATGTTCAATTTGGGTTTCTTGATGATACTTTCTCAAAAGTAAAGCAAACCCAAAATGCACATAAATATATAGATTGGATTTGTAAAAACAGTGAATAATTGGGTGAATATGATTGAGATTTGTGAAAAAAATCAATTCATATATATAAATCGGTTTTGAACTAGTTTTAAACTGAATTTAAATTGGTTTGTAAAAAGTGGTTCAGTTCAAAACTGTATGAAGTTGTTCAGTTAAAATATGGTTCAGTGCAGTTCAGTTAGTAGTTTGGTTCTGTTAACTGAATATTTTGCACACCCCTAACGGTTATGCTTGTAGATGCTTTTGAAAATCTTCTTCTCTAAGGAATATTTGATTTTCACTTTCTTTTTGTTTCTCTTTTTCTTGATTTTCACTTTCTTTTTGTTTCTCTTTTTCTTCTGTTACAAAAAAAAAAAGATTTGAAGTAGAGAAAAGGAGAAAAATTAAAAATATGAATGAAGGAAAAATACTTTTTGGGTTCTTCTTTTAGTATTTTCAAATTTTCTACATTTTTCTCTCAAATATATCATTGTTCTGGTTGATTATCTTACCCTAAATTTATTACATTTACCTCATTACAAACTCAAAAGATTGAAATTCCATTTTGATGGAGAACATAGAGAGATACAAGACTCGATTAGTAGCAAAGGGGTTTACTCAAACAAAGAGAATTGACTACTTGGAGACATTCAACCTTGTTGTTTGTAGCACGATTATAACTGGGCTCGCTGCTGGTCTTTTTTTGTTGTATGGAGGGGCTACACGAGCTGTGCATCTTGACACCGGTAGGCAATCCCATTCGGAGTTGTTCTGTTGAATCCATTTTCAGGGGCAGGCTTTGTATTTTTGTTGTTTTGGAGGTTGTTGCATATATATGATGCCTTGTTGTGTTTGTTTCCTTGTTTTGCGGTGTTTGTATTCCTTGTGGAGTGTCGCGTTATCAATAAATTTTTGCCGTTTAAAAAAAAAAAATATTGACAGCCATCTGGGTCTCCTTATCATTTGCAGCTACTCAAAACTGACACTTATACCAACTTCATACTAACACAACTTTTCTCCATGGATATTTGCAAAAAGAGGTGTATATAAAGCCTCCCCCGCAACGGCGAAGCTAGCTATTTTTTTACGAGGGGGTCAAATCTAAATAAATGAAATAAAATATATCTTAACTGTTATTTTGACAATTTTTATTGTTAGCTAAAATCTCTTAATAGTTTTCTAAGAGATTTAAAATTTCAAAATAATACAGAATACAACTATTAAATAAGTGGATATACTTTGATTTTCCTACTTCTACTGATTTTGACAAATAAACTCTCTCAAAGTAGCTAATTAAACACTCCCTCTGTCCCAAATTATATGACGTTTTGGACATTTTACACGTATTAGAAATAATTAATTTTTCACGGGAAAAAGATATTATGAGTTCTTTTACAAAATTGTCATTAACAAGTGGTATGAGAAAGATAAATTAAAGAATTGAAAGAAGAAATAATAATAAATATTTAATGGTATAACAGAAAAAAACATTAATGTTTCATTGGTATTGTAAAACGACTTATAATTTGAGACATTTTTTTCCCAAAGCGACTTATAATTTGGGACGGATGGAGTATATATTATCGGGGTAGCTAATTACAAACTATACTAACTTAATCAAAGAAAAAAATATATATTTTTGGGATAGCCAAAGCTGCCCCTTAGATACAAATAGATCCGCCCATGCTCCCTTCAACTGTCTCATGCTAACTTGCTAACTTGGTTTGCAAACTACAGAGATCTCTATATATGGCTTAAAGAATGCCAGTGGCCAAAGGAACTCCTCATAGTAATCTTCTGCGACAACCAATATATACGTCATATAGCCGCTAATTCGATGCTTCACAAGCGCACAAAGCATATTGAAATTGATTGTCGTGTTGTTTGCGATTTACTGTAACTTGGGGTTCTTCATCTTATACCTATTTCTTCACAAGAACAAGTTGCTCACATTCAGATTTTCTTAGGAGCTAAGAAAAAACCATGTGAGTTAGGTGGATCGGTGTGTAGTCCTTTATCTTTCAAAATTTGAAAAAATAAATTCTTTTTTTACTTTTTATTCAAAAAACACTCGGTTGTCACGCCACATATGATCATCCTATTTTTTAAAACTTCTTTAATTACAAAAAATTAAACCTAGAAAATTGATGAACATCTTCATCTTCTTCGTCATCAAACCTTCTTTCTTCAACCCAAAAAAAAAAATCAAGAAAAAAAAAGTGCAAAATTCAAAGTTCAAACATTGACCCTTATATTTTAATGTTCATAAAACTATCAACCGAGTTGTATTTACATGACTAGGTAGATAAATCTTTATAATTTTTTTTAGGGGAATCTTATGATAGTTCAAAAAGGACAAATAAAATAATAAGTTATATATCAATTAATTAATAATATAAAATGCTTCTTATAACTGGTGTTATGAATTTTGGGCCGGGATTGAACGATTAGTCTTCGAAAATACAATGTTTGACTCCACGTGCGCATACCTTTTATCCTATCAATATGAATAGGTCCAATCGTTTGTTTTAATTAAAACCTTTTGTCATAATCTATATACATGTGTTGCTAATCATAAGAGAGAAAGAATAAAAAAAAGTACCATTGTAATAAAAAAATTCAAAGCCACCCTCTTTCTCCAATTCTTAACCAACCTTTTCCCTAGTTAATTCCATTCCATTTTGAACGGTTTTATTTAATAATAAGCTATTTGGTTATTCTCTCTCAATACGTATGCACTTCCCTTCTATATATACACAAGTGCAACTCATTCAAATCTTCCATGCAAAAAGCGAAAATTATCACATACACATAGATCGAGAGAGATTTCTTTGCTTCTTTACTAAAGAAAATATATTTATTCATTTAAATCGGTAAAATATTTTGATCTATACAAATCGAGAGAGATATCAAGATATTTTTTTGTAGTCTTATTGAATGGATTTTTATTCTTCCGCAAATTTATTTGATATTTCATGGGAAGAATTGTTTTTGTTCAACAACATTGACTCTAATTCTTCATCATCTAGTGGTGAAATGGATTTGCAAGAACTCACATTCAATGTTACATACAATGGCCACGTTGAAGAAGAAAACTCACCACCACCATCACTTGCTTCAAAAGCCCTAAATCAAGAACCACCATCATGTAAAAGTACAAATCAGTCACACGTGAATCCAACAAAACGAGAGAAGAGGCTCTATAGAGGAGTGAGGACACGACCGTGGGGGAAATATGCAGCAGAGATAAGGGACACTACAAGAAATGGTGTTCGTGTGTGGATTGGAACATTTGACACAGCTGAAGCAGCTGCTTTAGCTTATGACCAAGCAGCTTTCTTAACACGAGGATATAGGGCTGTACTTAACTTCTCCGAGCATGTTGTGAAGGAGTCTCTTCAAAACATGAATTTTAAGACATTTTTAAAGCGTGGTTGCTCACCGTTGTTGGAACTAAAAAGGATGCATGTCTTGAGAACAAGATCTAAGACTAGTAGTAAAAAGGGTAAAAGGGATTCCAAGAGCATGGTGTTGAACAATGCTCAAAATGTGTTGGTGTTGGAAGATTTGGGTTCTGAATATCTAGAGCAACTTTTGATGAGTTCCGTTTCCCTTGAGGGTGCTGGAAATCATCATGTCTTTATACAAAGCTAACAACTCAAACAAGCCTTTATTCATTAATTTGTATTTATTCACTTACATTTGTTTTTATTCTTTAAGTTGTTTCATTGAACAATTCATTCATTTTAAGTTGTATAAACATGCAAATTTCTTGTTCATAATGTTGAACATTAATAATATATAGCAAACATTTTTATCTCTTCATATGTAATTCCTTAATATCAGATGATTTTTGTAGTCACATATATAGTTAGCGAGTATAGACAATTCGATTTATATGAGTCATAGTTTTTTCAAATCACATCAGCTAGATAAAAAATTTGTTGGAAATTTAGGTCTTAACAAACAGATTACATAAAACATGTTCAATAATTATGAATCAATAACGGAAGCAAACAAAAACATTGAACATGATTATGATAGGATCTACGACATGTTTGATTTATTAAGGATACGAATTAGGGATTAAAAATACCTGGATTAAGCTTTTATGACAGCCCTCTCAGCAACGATAGCATAGAGAGAGGAGGTGATCTGAAACAAACAGGGTTAGCAGCGGCTGATTTGGTTCTTCCTCAACCGGTACCTTTATGCCTTAAGTTCTCTTCAGATGGGGAGAAGAGAGAGTTTGCCGTGTCCGGTGTATTGGGGACCATAGCCTCTTTTATATTGGATGGCCATTAGGGTTTCCCATTATTCCGTTAATGGGTCATCCGGACATCCACCCATATTGAGTCCATATCAATTAATTAATTATCTAAATAGAAATCTAATTAGCCTTATTACTTAAATTGATCACTAATCAATTAAAGCTCCAAATTGATAAATAGCTAATATAATTATTATTACGATATTTGCCCACATAATGATATCGGAATATAATTAAATAATAAAATATTCCAACAATCTCCCACTTGGGCTACATATCTTAATAATTATACCAGAATTCTTTAGGCGCGCGTCTGAATGCTATTTATCTTTAGATTTCAACTTTACAATCTGGTCCACCTCATACATTAATAATGGGACCACCGCGGCTGTCGTCACTGACGTATAATGTGACGGAACCCCGACAACCACCATATCAATGCACTTGATGACATAGATCGATATGGATGAGTGGCATGGAAATTTCATGTGATGTGATCTCTAAATCATGTCTATTTCCAACTGGTCCAACTGAAAACTTTAGTGAGATCAAACTGAAGTTTGCAAATTCAATATTTGCACAAAATGATACAGAAATGGTTATAACAAAAATAACCTCACAAACTTTATTTCTGCAGAAAATCATAATATAAAGTCTGTATCGATACCAAAACTAAAGTATAAAACATAAAACAAAAGAGACTCCCACTAATCCAAGACATCCTTAATGACATCAATCATATGAAATGCCTTATATGTCATGTCTTTGATTAGTGAGTCGGCTAGCATCAAAGTCCATATTTATATGTTCTATTCAATTCAACAATAATCTATAAGGTAATGAACTCTATAAAATTTGTTGTTGAATAACTTTATGACTGAATTATGTCACAATATATAACTTAAGTGGTCTCTCAATACCTTTAACAATATGCAACCAAGTGACAAAAATACTTACAGTCGTATTTCTTGAGTTAGAATGTGTATTATCTACTTACATCCAAAAGCCAGAGTCTGACACACAAATGATCTCCAAATTGTCAGATCCCTGATGTGAGCATAAGCTCTCTTGTTCTCTTTAAAAAATCCTTATGGTTGCGTTTTCAACAATTCAAACTTTGAATTGCTCATATCTGCCAAACAATCTTATTATATACGCTATTTCCAAATGCGTATAATAAAATCGTACCTAAAAATCCTATAGGCAGTGTAGGAAAATACTTAAATTTCTGAATTCATAAATTTCCTAATGGGCAATATTTGAGACTGAAAAGTCTCTCTCGGTGATTGAGGTCATCCAAAAATTTCTTAACTTTAATGTCAATTTATTTTCAACTTTACTGATATAACTCTTTCGTGATATCCGAATAATACCTTGAGAAGAATCTCTAAGTATTGAAATGTGTAATATCCCGTTTAAACATGACTCTTAACAGTATCACAGGAATTAAACGAACGGAATGGCATTATAGTAATTAAGAGAGGAAGAGGTTATAAAAGGAGATAAATATGAAAATTTGTCATATTTATCATTTCTTTCTCTCTCTAGATGCAACACCTCTCCCTTCTCTCTTCTCCCACTCTTGCGCCCTCCCTCCAAACCTTCATCAATCATCAAACTCCTTCCTTTAATCATGTAATTCAAGCAAGTTTGGGTGTGGGAAAAGTTGGAACATGAAGAAATTAAAGAAAAGCAAGGAAGCTCAAGCTAGGGTTTTGAGTAAAAAGGACAAGCAAGCTAAACCAGCACCAAATCAAGATTAAGGTGAGCTCCCTAGGGGTTTTAGAATCCCTTTTTGTGAGTTTTATAGTGTTTGATTTCATAGGAAAAGTTATAGAAGTTTTAGAGTTTTACCCTAATTTCCTACTTGCAAATCCCTTGCTCATACATGTTTTAAACCATCAATTTGTAATAGAAAATCATCCCTAGCATGTTTTGGATGCTTGGGTATCTTTAATTGGGCAAAAATGGTGGAAAAACACATTTTTATACATGTTTATGCTGTCACGGTCGCTGTAGCGACGGGCTGTCGCTTGTAGCGACCAGGTTCTGTCTGTCTGCGCTTGTAGCGACAAGTCTGCGCTTGTAGCGACAAGCCTGCGCTTGTAGCGACAAGCCTGCGCTTGTAGCGACCAACTGGGCGCTTGTAGCGACCAGGTTCTGTCTATCCGCGCTTGTAGCGACGGCTCTGCGCTTGTAGCGACCAAACCAGAACAACACAACTTAGTTGAGCTGTTCTGGGGGTTCTGGTGCGCGCAGGCATGGCTCTTTGCAAATGTTTTCTCCTAATACTTTTTAGAAACTTTAACCACCATTTCAACTCATCCAAAGGCTTTTTATGATTGAGAAATTAGAGGAGCAAGGAATGCGCAAGGCATGGGAAATTACGGGAAGCAAAGGTTATATGAATAGTTAAACCCTAATAGCGGCACATGACAACGATGTGTCGAATCCTTTGATAGGAAAACATGAATCATAGTATAAGTGCAAGGATTTTATGGATAGATTCCTTGCACGTGAGTTAATAACTCTTAGGTAATGCAGACGACTTTACTAAGTCAAGAACCTATTTTAGGTATAAGAAATCATAGATGTATTCAGTTTAGAATACAAGGATTATAGGAATGTTTCTACAATCTTAGTTACAGATAAGATCATAGTGTTGTTTTTCCGACAGTTATAGGTGGCTTATGAGAACGATAAGCCAAGTACCATATGTCATAGGTTAAGAATTACAGGAATTGTTTATATGATCAAAGTAATAGACATGTATATGTATTTATACACTCATTTATCAAAGTCAAAGAATAATAACAATTCAAAGTCAAAGGCATGTTCAGCAGACTCCGGGATTCGCCGGATGGGATCTCTCCGAGAGGGTTATCCACATGCAATTTCATAGGGAGTCCGGTGTTAGCCTGATATGATAGGAATTTCACCGGTTCATAGGGAGCTGTCCTCGGGGTTACTCCACCCGGGCCGCACTCCGTAAAATGAACTCAGATTAATTGTTTGTTCAACGCTAACAGCTAACATAAAACTGCTATAGAACTGTTATATGTTTTATGTTTCACAGTTAAAGTCAAAGTCACAGTTATAGATATAGTTATAGACAGTTAACAGGAGGTGGTCCTAGGTTTCCCCTTGATCACCGAGTTATAGTTACAGTTATTGGTGGATTACAGTTAAAGTCATAGTTAGAGATACAATTACAGACAGTTTCATAGTCATAGGCAGAGATTCACCCTTGTGGTTAAAGTAAAGACTTGGCGATCATAGGATATCCCCAAGATTGCCAAGGTAGGCATGGCGACCCTAGGTTCTCTGTGGTTGCCAACAGTTGGTTGGGCTGGAGCTCACTGAGACATTAGGTCTCATCCCATTCCTTCTGGTGCAGGTTTACAGGTTAGTCAGAGGTTCGTGACGAAGATCTTCATAGAGGTACTGGATGGAGTGCAATTGCTCGTTGTGTACCAGCTCAGAAGCTTAATGGACATTTGTAAAAGTATTGTAACAGTATTGGATTATTGTACAAACGAGTAAACATGTATTTATTCTGTTGTGATGTAATATTATTATTGAAATTTTTAAATGTATCCAGTATCAGTTTAACGCACATGCTAATATACTAGTTAAAGTTAGTATGGGTGTTACAATTGGTATCAGAGCAGGTCGATTCAGACCGTGCCATGGGTCATTTAGGATTCAATAAAAGTAGTGGAATCATTGGGTTCCGGATGTTGTTCTAAATGTCACATCTAGTTGAGCCTGATCAACTCAGTCTAGTATATGACAGTTAGGACAAATATCCGAGAGCTGAATGTGACCAAGGAGGAAAGAAGTGTACGAAGGGTAAAGGTTAAGACGTCAGATTTTAAGACGGTATTGGCAAGGTATTTAATGCCAAAGGATGATTCTCTAACAGTGAAGTAACTGAGCCAGTTAATGGCAAAGTCTCAGGAATATAAGAGGTATTAAAGAGTAAGGTCAGGTACCTTAACTAGTTGGACGCATCTTTGAGCGATGCCTTCTCCAAGGAGAAGTGTAGAGTAAAGAATTTTGGATTACCCTGAAGAATGATTTGGAATCCTAACGGGAACCGTAATTTGGAAAGTTAAAGTTAAGGGTTGATTAGAGTTTTAATTCCGGCTGCAGATGCAAAGGATTGTGATACCAAACCCAGCGACTTGGAATAAAGAATGACCAGTTAACGATTGGAAGTTCTGGACTTTCAGTAAGGATAAAGTGTGTAAGGATAGATGAAATAGATTACTTTCCTTTATTATGGGACACCAAGATGCTTGGTATGAAGAATGCGAGCGTAGCGATAAGTAAAGGAAACCCCCGGTAAGGGTATGGATTAAAGATTGAATCTTATGTTAACAGATTATGGTAGACCGGTTTCGAGGATTAAGCAGGAAGATCGTCACTAACGTGCAAGTTACAGTTAAAGTTATGGTTGAGGTTAAAGAGTTCTATCTTTTATTTTGATGGGTTCCTTACACAAGTATTCGGGTAAGCCGACAAAGATCATCTTATGATAGTATGTGATAAAGATGGTGGAAATACAGACCTTGGATTGTTCGAAACCATGAAGAGGGCAACGGTCGAGAAGACATATGGAATATTATACAGATAACAAGATTAGATTGGAAGGGTGAATATGGTAACAAGTTACAGGAAGGATCCAATGGGAAATAATAAGAGTTGAAATTTAAGATCGATTAATCGGGTACTCGAAGAGGTGTGTCATGTGTTTGAATTTACAGGAGAGCCGGAGAAAGTTGAGTTATATCCAGACGGATTATTTTCGGAGAAACCCGAGGAGTAACCAAGAGTTATGTTAGAGTTTTGTGGACCTAAGTGTCTTGGAAAAAGGTTGTGGATGTGAGATCCTTACGGATAATTATAGGATGAGACTCGATTCATTAATCGATTAAGTATATGAAAGACGAGAATTTCCGGAAGTCATAGAATGTTTCTAGAAGTTACCACAAGTAAATAATGTATGAACTTAAGTTGTTTTAATAGGAGCATCATTGGGCTCGTATTCATTGTTAAAGACTGTCTACAGGGTTCGGTGTATTTCGTGAAAGTAAGAATTTTGTTTATGTTCGAAAGGAAACGCAAAGTCAAGCGTCGAGCAATCAGTAAGTTTAACAGGTGGATTAAACCACAAGAGGAATTATAATGTAAGATAGCTATGTGTGGTAACTACAAAGTTGTAAAGTCAAAGGATTGGCCAAGGAGAATTTATATGGTAATAGTGGTGTATTACTTCTATCCCAAGGTTAATTGTTTAAATCAGAGTTGCGCAGCGGAGAAGTAATCCAATTATGAGTTAACAGACAAATCAAGGCTGAAGTTTAGAGAAAAGGATGTTTGTGAAGTCCTTGCCAAATGAATTACAGGAAAGGTATTCAGAGATTAATTCTTAAGCTACAGAATATGTGTAAGTGGTGATGACTTGAACTCATCATCAGTTCTAACAGGAAATTTTAAGAGATAAGTCGAGGAATATTTCAGACCTTGAAATTCATGAGAAATGAGAATTGAAGCAGTTTAGAAATTCAAAGGATGTGTTCTAGTACAATGAGTACATGACGAAGGAAGCCACAACTAAAACGGTAATTCAGCTGTTTCAGCTCAGTAACTTAAAGTTAACTTGAGTAATAAGTTTAACCAAAGAGGAATTATGTCGTGGCATGCAGTTATTCCGCATCGTATCCACGTTATGCTAGCATGTCCCACGTAACAGGCATGTTACAGGTTATGATTAGTATTATGTATGCTGATCAGGCAGAGTTTATGCTACTTATACAGTAGTGTAACATATTTATAGTCATGAGACATGTGTTAGTAATCGTGGTACGCAGTCGGTAAGGTTTTAACAGAAAAGTCATATGCATAACAGGTTTGTTATTGCCGAATAAATCTCAGTTGAGGAGTTCAGAAATTCTTGAACTTAATGTTCATAGTTAAAGGAATGAAATGTTTTACACAGATCAGAGGATTATTCATAGTTTATAGTAAAAGGCTATGTGGATTCAAGTTATGTATTAAAGGATTAAGAGTTTTAAGAGTGTTATTTTGATAGCGAATAGAATAGAGTTTTCTTTTCGAAAACGGAGAATGTCCTTGGACAAAATAAGTTATAACGTCTATGGAACGTAATCATAGTTACGTATGGGATTCTAGATATTCAAAGAATACAAGTATGAGTTAAGAGCTAAGAGAGTGACCTTGGTTGACGTGGTTTTGTCTCAAGCATATTTTGATTTAGTATGATATCCCGTTAGTTGGACAATGATGATGCGATGTACTGTATATTCGATAGTAGTGTACACGTACTCGATCATGTAAGGAAGCTTGGTGCTATGGATTGAATTATATGATGTTATGTGAGACGGCTTATGCCACATGTCACTTGTACTAAACTTTCATAAGTTTGAAATTATTGGTAAAGAAAATATTAATTTCCATGAGTAAGGAATATCTTGTTTGATGCAAGATTGTTAAAGTCTGGGAAGGGATGAAGCCTCTAAGACCTTTAGCTACGCGTTGTCGTTGGTTAATTAAATTGGAGCATGAGTGGCTCATATGATTTCTCGAGCTTTAAAGATTTCCGCAGTGGAAATGTAAACGATGCTTATGATTGTGATGATAGCTACACCAGGATAACAGAAAGAAAGGAACTTGTACTGTAAGTTCAGCCATCACCTTGTATTTGAATCATGAAGGAATATGTAAAAGACTTTACTTCTGTTTGAGATTGCTCAATATCAGATGTCTTTCAATGTAAGAATAAATTTATAAGAAGAATGATACGAATGTAACAGTAAGAGGTCGTCTTACGAGGCGTAAGTTAAAGACAAGAGTTCTTTGGAAGTGAAGGTGATGTAATAGATTCCTCGGAAAGTAGGAATAATTGAGGAAAATCAGATCGACCCGACGTCTTTAGGTTAAGATTAAACGGTCAATTAAGGAAGAACTGATAGAATTCGGTAAGTGAAATCCAAGACTTAATAATTTTAAATTGGATTTGTAAGGAATATGTCGAACAGAAATCATAGTCAGATGAGATGGAAAAGTTGGTTCAGGTAACCATACGTCTAAACAGGTAATAGTTATGCGAGATGCACCAAATCTTTCAGCAGGAAAGAAATTGTCATACGTTTGATTTACAGAAATGGAAATCATGGCTAAAGAACAAGTTTTAACCAGTATAGTTTAATCGGGGTGCGTGATTAATCTACATGTCAGGCCCTGGAGTTGCCATGGAATTCCAACAAGCTTAAAGAATTGGAAATTTTCATAATGGAGTAAGAGGTAGAAAGGATTTATCTTTTTAGGATTATCTAAATTTCGAGGACGAAATTTCTTTTAAGGGGGGTAGAGTGTAATATCCCGTTTAAACATGACTCTTAACAGTATCACAGGAATTAAACGAACGGAATGGCATTATAGTAATTAAGAGAGGAAGAGGTTATAAAAGGAGATAAATATGAAAATTTGTCATATTTATCATTTCTTTCTCTCTCTAGATGCAACACCTCTCCCTTCTCTCTTCTCCCACTCTTGCGCCCTCCCTCCAAACCTTCATCAATCATCAAACTCCTTCCTTTAATCATGTAATTCAAGCAAGTTTGGGTGTGGGAAAAGTTGGAACATGAAGAAATTAAAGAAAAGCAAGGAAGCTCAAGCTAGGGTTTTGAGTAAAAAGGACAAGCAAGCTAAACCAGCACCAAATCAAGATTAAGGTGAGCTCCCTAGGGGTTTTAGAATCCCTTTTTGTGAGTTTTATAGTGTTTGATTTCATAGGAAAAGTTATAGAAGTTTTAGAGTTTTACCCTAATTTCCTACTTGCAAATCCCTTGCTCATACATGTTTTAAACCATCAATTTGTAATAGAAAATCATCCCTAGCATGTTTTGGATGCTTGGGTATCTTTAATTGGGCAAAAATGGTGGAAAAACACATTTTTATACATGTTTATGCTGTCACGGTCGCTGTAGCGACGGGCTGTCGCTTGTAGCGACCAGGTTCTGTCTGTCTGCGCTTGTAGCGACAAGTCTGCGCTTGTAGCGACAAGCCTGCGCTTGTAGCGACAAGCCTGCGCTTGTAGCGACCAACTGGGCGCTTGTAGCGACCAGGTTCTGTCTATCCGCGCTTGTAGCGACGGCTCTGCGCTTGTAGCGACCAAACCAGAACAACACAACTTAGTTGAGCTGTTCTGGGGGTTCTGGTGCGCGCAGGCATGGCTCTTTGCAAATGTTTTCTCCTAATACTTTTTAGAAACTTTAACCACCATTTCAACTCATCCAAAGGCTTTTTATGATTGAGAAATTAGAGGAGCAAGGAATGCGCAAGGCATGGGAAATTACGGGAAGCAAAGGTTATATGAATAGTTAAACCCTAATAGCGGCACATGACAACGATGTGTCGAATCCTTTGATAGGAAAACATGAATCATAGTATAAGTGCAAGGATTTTATGGATAGATTCCTTGCACGTGAGTTAATAACTCTTAGGTAATGCAGACGACTTTACTAAGTCAAGAACCTATTTTAGGTATAAGAAATCATAGATGTATTCAGTTTAGAATACAAGGATTATAGGAATGTTTCTACAATCTTAGTTACAGATAAGATCATAGTGTTGTTTTTCCGACAGTTATAGGTGGCTTATGAGAACGATAAGCCAAGTACCATATGTCATAGGTTAAGAATTACAGGAATTGTTTATATGATCAAAGTAATAGACATGTATATGTATTTATACACTCATTTATCAAAGTCAAAGAATAATAACAATTCAAAGTCAAAGGCATGTTCAGCAGACTCCGGGATTCGCCGGATGGGATCTCTCCGAGAGGGTTATCCACATGCAATTTCATAGGGAGTCCTGTGTTAGCCTGATATGATAGGAATTTCACCGGTTCATAGGGAGCTGTCCTCGGGGTTACTCCACCCGGGCCGCACTCCGTAAAATGAACTCAGATTAATTGTTTGTTCAACGCTAACAGCTAACATAAAACTGCTATAGAACTGTTATATGTTTTATGTTTCACAGTTAAAGTCAAAGTCACAGTTATAGATATAGTTATAGACAGTTAACAGGAGGTGGTCCTAGGTTTCCCCTTGATCACCGAGTTATAGTTACAGTTATTGGTGGATTACAGTTAAAGTCATAGTTAGAGATACAATTACAGACAGTTTCATAGTCATAGGCAGAGATTCACCCTTGTGGTTAAAGTAAAGACTTGGCGATCATAGGATATCCCCAAGATTGCCAAGGTAGGCATGGCGACCCTAGGTTCTCTGTGGTTGCCAACAGTTGGTTGGGCTGGAGCTCACTGAGACATTAGGTCTCATCCCATTCCTTCTGGTGTAGGTTTACAGGTTAGTCAGAGGTTCGTGACGAAGATCTTCATAGAGGTACTGGATGGAGTGCAATTGCTCGTTGTGTACCAGCTCAGAAGCTTAATGGACATTTGTAAAAGTATTGTAACAGTATTGGATTATTGTACAAACGAGTAAACATGTATTTATTCTGTTGTGATGTAATATTATTATTGAAATTTTTAAATGTATCCAGTATCAGTTTAACGCACATGCTAATATACTAGTTAAAGTTAGTATGGGTGTTACAAAATGCCTAATACAAAAGAGGTGTCCCCAGGATCTTTCATCACTAACTTTTGTTAGAGATTTCCTTGGTTTCACATTACTAACATATATCATAGTTGACTAAATAACATAAAATTGACACATTAAAATAGGAATACAAATTTACTCCCACTGAGCTTACTAAATCCACAACTCTACTTAATATTATCTCAAAACCAAATGAGACAATTACTTTATGAGAATTTGTGGTAACACTAAAGAGACAAATTTCTTAACTTATAAGTGGATTTCACGACTTTGCAAACCATCTACTTTGTATGAATTGACACAAAAGCTTTATTCAATTGCACCATATTATATCATTAATGTCACCATTAAGAAACACTATATTGAAATCCATCTTATGCAGCTCCAAAATTATAACAAGCAAACTAGTATCATGACTGTCTTAATAGAGTCTTTCAAATAAAATAAATAGAATTTCTCTTTTCAGTCAATTCTTTATGATATTAGAAGCCCTAGTTCTTGAGGGTGTTGAGTTTGATCTATATGAATTAATTTCATAACTTGATTGAGAGGAAGAACAATAATGTCCTTATGAGGTTCCAAATATACTATACTAATAGTAACAATATGAATTGGTTTAGAACCAATTCTTCCTCATTCAATTTTATTCTATTTCCATACCTCTCCCCCAAACTCAATATCCTCAAGAAAACTTAACAATTTATGCCTCAAACATTTCCTTAAGTTGTGGGACAAAAAGCTTATAGTTTTCAAACCCTTAAACAATTATAGAATGTCACAAGTCATAACTGAATTGACTCTAATAACTAAACTTAAAAGACACACTGAATCATCATTTGAAAATAAAACTCGAAATATCTTGATTTAATCAAAGAGAAATTAAAACAAAAATTAATTCAAATAATGATTCACCAAATTGTCTTTTAAATACAAAAATAAGCTAGCAACGACAATCTAAAATTAGTATAAAATGAATAAACAATCTTTATCAACTTTGTCCATTCTAAATTTATATATCTTTCAACATCATTGGACATAAGTCAGTCAAGATTACCTTTCTTTATTTGCCCTTATCTTTTGAGGTATTTTCCGAATGAGCACTATTTTATTTTCTCTTGCTTCAGCTTTTCTTTATTTGCACACTTTATGAATTGATCCTTTAAAGGATCATTTCTAACTTTAACAGTTATAAACTTAATTGTGCAAAGAGAATAATAAATGCTGAATTTTCGAACAAGTCATCTGATAGTCGAAATTATAATGTCTCAGCAAGATTAAATAATTACATAATGTGCTCAATATTTTCTTTGCCTAATAATCTTAATGAAATATCACTCTCCAATGAGAGATTGTCTTTTTCTATATTGCTTTTAAAAGCACCTTAGTTTAAGCAAAGAAAATATGACAAAAATTGTCAACTTAAATAACACTGATAAGATTTCTGATCTTTTAACTTTATGATCACATAAGACCTATAAGATTTGGTGTATACTCACTTGTCAAACTTGATTCTCACATTAAATACTGGATTTGCAAGAGAATGCGAGTTTCACCACCCTTATATAAGGTCTAGATCAAAGAACAATGTTAGTATTATTCTTTAATTCCTAAAAGTTAAAACTTTAAAGAGTTAAAAATTTAACTCAAATTAACAGATACATAAACTGTATTAGCTTAAAGAGAACAAGAGAAGCAAAAACGCTCACAAAAATACCTAGTGCACCATTAATATCAAGTCTTTAAACAATAATATCAATTGCTAGTGGTATTTTACAGCAATGATCAAACAATGACAATTTACTTTGCCAAAGAATAAATTCTTATAATTGTCATATGTTTACCATTATATTTGTGTGGATGTAAACTCTTAAATGTATAAATAAGTTTACACTCACACAACATTATCACACATGTCAATAAAAAATTATAGAAACGTGCATCTTTATTTGTAAATAAAAGACCTTAACAAGATACCAAGCGCACCATTAATTCCCAATCTTCGGATTGTAAAAATTAACTGCAAGCGATACTCTCAACGCGATGATCAAACATTGGTGATAAGTCCCGTCAAATAATAGTCACCTTCGAGCATCCTATTATCCACATGGAAAAATACTTTATAACCACCACATATTTACCACCACAGGTATGTAACTATCCGGCCAAGTTGTGCCTTCCTTGGGGCCGACGACAACTCGCATAGATAATTACCCACTACATCTTTTGTAACTTCAGTTGAGTCGAATCTATGCAACAGAGGTTACTTGGGCAACATTATTGTTTCAACCGACTCAACCGCAATTACTAGATAATTTTAATATATATTAAATGGGGTGATAAGTCCTGTCAAATAATAGTCACCTTAGGGTATCCTATTATTTACATGGAAAATTACTTTATAATCACCACACATTTACTATCACATGCATGTAATTATCCGGTCAAGTTATGCCTTCCTTGGGGCTGACGACAACTCGCATGAATAATTGCATACTACGTCTTTTGTAAGTTCAGTTGAATTAAATCTACGCAACAGAGGTTACTTTGGCAACATGTTGCTTCAACCAAAACAACTGCAATTACTAGACATTTCACAATAAATTAAATGTTTTTAAATGGGAATGGTCTTTAAATTTACAAGGCACTACTAACATAATGTAGGCCGAATTAGTCCATTATGTCGCTAAGTAACCATAAGGCCACTTAGCAACCCTTAAGTGTGAAGACAAGTTCACAAGAATTTGAAAGAAGATGCAAGTCAAAATCACACCAATGTGTGTATGACAATACATTTACAGGTATCACATAAAAGCGAAAACATAAATAGCATGAAATATGTCAAAAATGCATGATCGGAGGAAAAGAAAAATGATGTTATTGTAGAATCTTAATAACAATAAAATCAAACATCACAATCATGCTATAAACCAAATATTCAATTTTAAATCTCAAGAAAATTGAATCTTATATGCCCAAAATATTCATGCTACAATTGATTCACATATATAAACTGAATGATTCTTTAAATAAAATAAAACATAACTCTAGCATAAAAGTTTTCCTAAATAAAGGAAACAAACTTTATATGTCTATAAATAAAGAAACAAAACTAGAATTATTATTTTCCAAACTTTAAAGAATTGAATTCTTACTTTCTATACCAAAAATTTCTTCATAATATTTTGAGATTCATTATTAAAAGGCAACAGATATATCACAAATATATTTTAATCTTTATTTGTCTACTTCTCAAAATAAACTTTATGTACAAAATCTTCGTGAATCAAAACTAATTTAAAATAGAAATTAATCTGCAAGATATGATAATGATATTTAAAAATCATGTCAAATCAAATCCAAATACTTATTTGTTAACTACACATTTATATTTATTTGCTATACCCGCTACCGAAGAGATATAACAATACAAACAAACTTTATAAATAAGTCAAACCGAAAGATTTGATTGAAAAATACGAAAATCAAAATTTAAACAATTAAATTTGATCGGAATCCAAATATTCTTATATATATATCTAAATTGTATAATGAGAACCGATTATATTGATCAATTTGAAAACCATATCCAAATCTTTATTCTCCAAAAATTTACGTGCTGGACTTTGATTAATACAAAAAAAAAACGAATCCCACAAGAATTAATTGAATTCATATATCCAAAGTCCACAAAAGAAAAAAAAACAAATTTGCATAAGCATGATTCAACACTTAAACCCACAAATAATCCTAAATAATGGTCACCAACAAAAAACGATTTCATAAGGAAAATCAAACAAAGTTTCAGTACCATGATATGATCATTCGATGATTCCATTAGATCGGTGACCTTGAAACATAAATTGAAACTCAATTCATAAATTTGAATCATTTGCCCAAAACTTGTATAGAAAGAACTTATTTGGATATACTAGCATTCACGTTCACACAAATAAAAACGTCATCAAAATCCGTCCGAGGTAGAATCACACAAATTAAACTATAAGAGATGTGTTTTTCGCCGTAACATAGCATCAGTCTAGGGTTCATGCAAAATTTGGGAACGGGATTGAAACATAAATTAGAAACTTTATTCTTAATATCCCAATAAATCAAACTTGAAGACCGCTTTGATACCACTTGTTGGAAATTTAGGTCTTAACAAACAGATTACATAAAACATGTTCAATAATTATGAATCACTAGCGGAAGCAAACAAAAACATTGAATATGATTATGATAGGATCTACGACATGTTTGATTTATTAAGGATACGAATTAGGGATTAGGAATACCTGGATTAAGCTTTTATGACAGCCCTCTCAGCAACGATAGCATAGAGAGAGGAGGTGATCTGAAACAAACAGGGTTAGCAGCGACTGATTTGGTTCTTCCTCAACCGGTACCTTTATGCCTTAAGTTCTCTTCAGATGGGGAGAAGAGAGAGTTTGCCGTGTCCGGTGTATTGGGGACCATAGCCTTTTTTATATTGGATGACCATTAGGGTTTCCCATTATTCCGTTAATGGGCCATCCGGACATCCACCCATATTGAGTCCATATCAATTAATTAATTATCTAAATAGAAATCTAATTAGCCTTATTACTTAAATTGATCACTAATCAATTAAAGCTCCAAATTGATAAATAGCTAATATAATTATTATTACGATATTTGTCCACATAATAATATCGGAATATAATTAAATAATAAAATATTCCAACAAAATTAGTTTAAATCTGAACTACACAAACTACAATTGCAAGCATCGAGATATATTGCAGCTTAGTGATTTGAGTGAGAAACTCAAGAATTAAAGAGATAATAGTGGCATAGAATGTTGTTTTTGAGTAAATTATTGGAGTCTTTTCGTATATTTACGAGAGGGTAATGAAACTCTATCTTTTTTGGATGATTCATCAATTCTAAGATATTTTTTATTATCTTCTTTCCATCTGCTTCGATTTATTTTTGACTACCTTGTACTTTATTTTAGGCCAAATATCTCTTTTGATTATTTAAGCCGACAAAAAATATTGGGTTAGTACTTTAAGTTTTTAAAGTTTTAAACAGGTCATTTAAGTTGTTAATTTAATACATTATTACCCTTTTAAAGACTTATTTGAAATTTAAAAACTTAAAAAAATATTAAATAGGTTCATTAAATTAACAACTTAAAGTATCTATTTAAAACTTAAAAAAACTTAAAGATCTATTTGAAACTTCAAAAACTAAAAGTACTAATCCGGTATTTTTGTCAAACTTAAAGACCAAAAGAAGTATTTGGCCTTTATTTTACACACACATATACATATATAGACTCATAATTTGAGATTAAAAAAATGCTTCCAAAAGATAAAGACGAATAGTCATTTTCGTCCTGAATGTTTAACAAACAACTACAATAATCCCTCAATATAGCAAAATTCTAAAATAGTTCTCATTAAGCATTTCGTTAATCAAAACAGTGCTTCATGTATATAAAATCAACTAGAACTAATTAAAAATAGTTTTCAGATTTAGAGACTTCAGAGACTATTTTGACAAACGAAGTACACAACTAGAGAGTATTTTAAAATTTGTTACATTAAGAGACTATTATGGCTACTCGTTATTATTAAAAGACGAAAAATGTCTATTTGCCCCAAAATATAATGAAATCTTTGATTTTTGTAAAAAAATCAAATACACGATATTACAAGAGGTACACTGATCGTTAATTTGTTTGGTCTTGTATACAATAAAGATGTACTAGTATTTCATAGTTTTTTTAGAGGAATACGTATTTCATAGTGTTGAATACAATAACCTACTAGTAGCTAGTAATATTTTTGCAATTAAATCAATTGGATAAGAAACCGCCATTTATCGTTAAAAGGCTGCTCCGTATACAATACATCATTCCATGAAAACCCGCTTGTCTTCAACCATGAATTTCATTCAAACAACAAAATGATTCATGTATCTGCTTTCATCATTCAAATTAACAGAATGATTAGGATGGACTTGATCAAAGGAGAAATTTCATAATACTTATGAGCAAAGTTGCCGATTATTTATTAAGTAAAGCATATGTGTCTACTAATTCGCACGGGTGTGCATTGTCTCGTTTACCATCATAATATTTTATATATGGCAGCTAGATTCATGCATGGATGTTCTTCTTGCATCATCTCTGGATTCTGATGCAATTTTTATATTTAAAACGACACAACTTGTTTTCTTTTAGCTAAACAACACTACTTGTTATGAAAGTAAAAAATGGCAGGTGATGGTAGAAGAATGCCCTCAACGGGACATGGTCAAATTCACTAGATTAAAACAGTGGCATTAATAGCGGTAATGTTGACCAAAAATGGAACGTAATAGGAATGAGTCGCGATAAAGGTTTGTAGTTGACACTGCCGCATGAATGTTTTCCACTCAGTTGCGATAATCATTATTCGTAAGATGATATTGTTTCTCTTTATCTATACTTACATAAGAAGGGTACAAAATTTTAGTGTCAGTTTTTTCTTTCTAATTTTGCCTTTTAATTAATTAATCAGAACTTTCAAGTGTATATATATATATATATATATATATATATATATCTTAAGTTTTAACATTTTTACTTTCTTGCTATGAAAAAAAAAACATTTTTACTTTCAATTTTATCATTCACTTAAGCATTTTTGTTACAATTCTATCTTTTCTTACCAATTAAATAACTTAATTTTTTAAATGATTGAAAAAAATTACAACTTTTATCGATAAAAACATAAAAACGAACACTTTAGTGTCTTATAATCATTGTCGCATTTGCAAAAATAATTTACCCTACAACATTTTTTTAGCATCCATCATCTTTTTTGTACCTTGTGGACTACATGGAAGAAACATAACATTTTTTTTATGGATGTTAGGTAGTTCTTCGCCCACATCTCCATTCTCCTCTTTAAGAGTATTATGTCCAAGTTTCGCAACAACATAACATGAACGCCAACTTTTAATGTTAATTTGTGATTTGGAAGACCAGAAGAATTAATTGTGTTCAAAAATTTCGGTGTATGCACATCATCCGGCCTATTGACCATTGCGGATGTGGTGCAAGGAGAATCACAACTTAAATAAACTTTCTCTTCACCAAAAATAAGGGACACACTACAAGGAATCTGCGAAATTGCCAGGGGCAAAATCCCTAGGAAAATGCGAAAATCCCTGGCAAAAAACAATTTGCCAGGGCCTTTGCGAGGAGCAAACACCCTCGCAAAACAGGGCCTCACAAACGGGAAAGCCAGGGCTTTAGCTGCTGGCAAATTTGCGAGGGACAACCCCTGGCAAATTCCCTGGGTCAACTCCTGGCATAGCCCCTGACAAATTGTCTGATTCAACTGGTCACCTTTTCTGACGCACTGCAAAACACTGTCACTTGTCACATCAGTCTGACCAAAACAGTGACAGGAGCTTTGCGAGGACCATGCCCCTGGTAAAGTGCATGACGAAAAATTTTTAAAAAATGCTTTTTAATTGTTTTTTTTAATTTAAATTACATTAAAAATAAAAAAAATTAATTATAATTATTAAAATTATTTTTAAACACGTTTTTAATTAGTTTTTTTATTTCACTATTTTTAAAATAAAAATCATTTTAAATTATTTTAAAAAACATTTTTTTAGTTGTTTTTTAATTTAAATTATTTTAAAAATAAAAATAATTATTAAAATTATTTTAAATAACTATAATGTTCACATATTTCACGATTAGTAATTTTTTGCTTAGTAGCACTATGTACTAGCGCAAAAAATTATAAGTTCAATCGACAAGACTAAATAGTTGATCACGTAACGAGTAAAAATATTTATTTATCTAAGTAACCTATAATTACTATATTGTGTATATTGTTTTTTTACGCACAAATTTATTTTAGGCGCAAAACTATTTCTAATAAATAAAATTCTTTACGCGCGAATTTTTTTATACTAACTAAAAAAAGTCTCGTGAAATTTATTTACGCGCGAAACTGTTTTTGATAAAGAAAATTCTTTACGCGCGAAATATTTGAGTACTAACTAAAAATATTCCATGAAATTTCTTTACGCGCGAAATATTTGTATATTAATTAAAAATATTCCACAAAATTTCTTTACGCGCGAATATTTTTACGCGCCAACTTTTTTTACGCCAAAAATTTTCTTTACGCACTACTAATTAAAAACACTTTTATAATTAAAAAAATAGTCTTTAAATAATATCAGTTTAATAATTATTCATTTATATTAATTTTTTATTCCAATTACTTATAAAAAAGTTGTTTAGTTAACAAAACAATTTCGTATCAAAAACATTATTTCCAATAAAAGGGATTATTAGTATATTGTTTTTTTTATGAATTGTTTAAATTTAAAAACTGTTTTTAATTTATTAAAAAAACAGATTTAATTTTAAAAAAGATCAATTATAACATAGTTTTAATTTAAAAAAAAAAATGATTTTGAATACACTATTTTAAAAAATTGTTTTCCAGCAATAAAGTTTTTTAGTATATTATTTTTTTATGAAGTATTTTTATTTAAAAAACAGTTTTTAAAATTTAAAAATAATAGTTTTTAAAAAACAGATTTTATTTAACAAACAGTTTTACTTTTAAAAATATCAGATTTTTTACTACACAAATTTAAAAAACAATTTTCACTAAATTAAAAAAAATGTTTTGAAAAAACTGTTTTAGTAAATAAGCAGTTTTCTTTAATAATTAAAAAAATGCTATATTTTTTTTACAATAGATATCAATTCTAAATTAGAAAGAAAGGATTTATACACATAATCAACAGATCTACAAAACTGTTTTCAACATTTTTGTGCATCAATAAATAACATCAATCATCATCTTCATCAACAATTTTAAAAATAATTTTCTAAATATTAAATAAAAAACAGTATTATTATAAAGTTTTTTTCTCTAATTTCAACATTTTTGTGCAATAAGTTGTTTTCTCTAACAATTTAATTACCAAAAAAATGAAATATATATATATATATGAAAAAAATAGATATAACATGAAAAAAATAGTACAAATGAAAAAAAAAACAGATCATGCAAAATGCTACTTAGTATATTCATGTTCACAAATTCGAAATATATATATATATACAAATATCTTCAAAATAATAATCTAAATAACCTAACAAATAACTTAAAATTTATCAATCAACAACATGTATAACATGAATAGTATTGTAAAGGAGAAAAACTACTAACTTGTTGAGGCAAGTGAAGAACAAATCTACAATGCAAGCTGAACAAGGATCCACGTGAGGCAGCTTAACTTTGTCACTGATGCAAATCACATAGAAAATTATATGTAAATAAGTAGTAAAAAAGTAGTAATAACATAAAATTATAATAAGTGAAGAGGGTTTACCAAATTAAAGAAGTTTTATGATGATGGAGAAGAAGGAAGATAACAGGGGCTGGTTGTTATTAAAGTAATAATAACATAAAATTATAATTAAAGAAGTATATAGGTTGGTTGAAATGTAGAGCAATTTTTGAAGTGCCACGGCTGCTGATAATGGAAGCAAAGGAAGATATTTAAATTAAGTGAAGACAAGAGCAAAGCCAAAGTTAAGTCCTACCTAGTTAGCTAGCTGAGCAAACGGTAACATGGCAGTGCTTTTCAGAAAAAAAAAGCCACGGCCTTATTCCATTTTAACAGGGGTTATGCCCCTCACAAGGCAGCTTTTTCCAGCACCCATCACTTCACCTGAACATTGCAGAGATTCCCCATATACGTGGGGCAGGCCCTCGCTTTGGCCCTGGGGAAATTCCCCACAGTTTTGAATTCAAGTTTCCCGCTCAACTAGATACCAGGGCCTATGTCATTTTCCGAGGGGCTTGCCCCTGGCTTTGGTAAAAGGTTTCCCGCATTTCTCCATGTCCATTTCCCAGGGGTTTCCCTGGCTTAGCCCCACAGAAATTTGCTAGGGGTTCATGACCCTATCAAATATCCCTGGCAAATAGCCACTTTTCTTGTAGTGACAAAACATGCTCATTAATCTCATCAACTATGATGTTTTTAGGGTCAATACATCTCTATGCTCGAAAAATAATGGATCATGCATATTGTGTAAAATGGATGGATATATGCAGTCAACAATAGCAGCAATATGGTCATCTGAGCTGTGAATAAGCAAATCATCTAGAATTTGTACATGTATGCTATCATCAATTACTTCTCCAATACTACCATCGCCTATTCCAAATACCCACTCGCTGAATTCTTTTCTTTCCTGAACATCATTAGATGAACTTCCATGCAAAAGTCTCATATTAGTAGTTAGAGTTAATACCTCGCAATATCGCCAAAGATGCGAAGAGTTAATGCTTGCATGAACAATATCTTGTCTGGTTCCTTTGGGAATTATGGGAAGAATCTGCTGAAAATCACCACCAAGGACAACAACCTTCCCACCGAAAGGAATATCTGTTCTTCCATTGTTATGAGCTCGAAGAACATCCCTTAAAATGCGATCAACAACTTCAAAACAGTGTCTATGCATCATAGGTGCTTCGTCACATATGATCAACTTGGCTCTCAATATCAATTCTGCTGATGGACTGTTGGGAAGTATACCGCAAGTTGAAAACTCATCCACAATAAATGGAATACAAAACCGTGAGTGTGTTGTTCTTCCTCCAGGGATAAGCAACGCCGCTATACCGCTTGAAGCAACGGTCAACACAATGTCCCCTCTGTTAGATATTCAATTTCATAAACAGGTTCAATTTAATTTAAATTGACAATCATCAGCGGAAGCAAGAATTGAACACACGTTTATGATCAGATACAACATGTTTGATTTATTGAAATTCAAAGTTCAAGGTCATAGGAATACCTGGACCCATGACAAAGGAGTTTTCCGGTAGCAGCAGTCTGAAACAACAGCAAAGTCAGCGGCGACTTGTTTGGTTCTTCCTCAACCTGTACCCTTATGCCTTTATGCGCTTCAGATGGGGAGAAGAGCGGTTTTGCAATTGTACGGTATATTGGGGACCATAGCCTCTTTTATATTGGATGACCATTAGGGTTTCCCATTATTCCGTTAATGGATCATCCAGACATCCACCCGTATCCAAGCTCATATCCTTTAAATAACTAATTATTGTTTTTAATAGAAATCTGATAAGCCTTTTTCATTATTTGATCACTAATCAATTAAGGCCCTTAAAAGATAAATAGCTAATATAATTAAAAATAGATATACATGCCCACATAATAATCATTGGAATATAATAATTAATTAAATTATAATTAAATATTCCAACAATCTCCCACTTGGGCAATGTATCTAAACAATAATTATATCATTTCTTTAGGTGCACATCTGAATGCTATCTACCGTTAGATTTCAACTTTACAATCTGGTCCATCTCATACATTAATAATGGGACCACCGCGGTTGTCGTCACTGACATATAACGTGACGGAACCCCGACGACCACCATATCAATGAACTCAATGACATAGATCGATATGGGTGAGTGGCATGGAAATTTCATGCAATGTGATCTCTAAATCATGCCTATTTCCAACTGGTCCAACATAAGTCTTTAGTGAGATCAAACTGAAGTTTGCAAATTCAATATTTGCACAAAATGATACAGAAATGGTTATAACAAACATAACCTCATGAACTTTATTTCTGCAGAAAATCATAACACAAAGTCTGTATCGATATCAAAACAGAAGTATAGAACATAGAATAAAAGAGACTCTCACTAATCTAAGACATCCTTAATGACAACAACCATACGAAAGACTTTATGTGTCATGTCTTTGATTAGTGGGTCACCTAGCATAAAGTTTGTCTCTAATGTTCTATCATTTAACAACAATAATTTATAAGGGGATGAACCTTATAAACTTTGTTATTAAAACATTATATGACTACATTATGTCACTATATAACTTAAATGGTTTTTCAATACCCTTTTACTATGCAACCAAGTGACATAAATACTTACAGTCATTTTCTGGGTTAGGATGTGTATTATATACACACATCCAAAAGTCAGATTCTAACACACTAATGATCTCCAAATTGTCAGATCCCTGATGTGAGAATAAGCTCTATTGTTCTCTTTAAAGAATCCTTATGGTCGCATTTTCAACAATTCAAACTTTGAATTGCTCACATATCTGCCAAACAATCTTATTATATACACTATTTCCAAATGCGTATAATAAAATCATACATAAAAATCCTATAGGAAAAGTGTAGGAAAATACTTAAATTTCTGAATTCATAAATTTTCTAATGGGCAATATTTGAGACTGAAAAGTCTCTCTCGATGATTGAGATCATCCAAAAATTTATTAACTTTAATGTCAATTTATTTTCAACTTTACTGATATAACTCTTTTGTGATATCCGAATAATACCTTGAGAAGAATCTCTAAGCATTGAAATGCCTAATACAAAAGAGGTGTCCCCAGGATCTTTCATCACTAACTTTTGTTAGAGATTTCCTTGGTTTCACATTACTAACATATATCATAGTTGACTAAATAAAATAAAATTGACACATTAAAATAGGAATATAAATTTACTCCCACTAAGCTTACTAAATCCAAAACTCTACTTAATATTATCTCAAAACCAAATGAGACAATTACTTTATGAGAATTTGTGGTAACACTAAAGAGACAAATTTCTTAACTTATAAGTGGATTTCATGACTTTGCAAACCATCTACTTTGTATCAATTGACACAAAAGCTTTATTCCGTTGCACCATATTATATCATTAATGTCACCGTTAAGAAACACTATATTGAAATCCATCTTATGCAGCTCCAAAATGATAATAAGCAAACTAGTATCATGACTGTCTTAATAGAGTATTTCAAATAGAATTTCTCTTATTAGTCAATTCTTTATGACACCAGATGCCCTAGTTCTTGAGGGTGTTGAGTTTGATCTATATGGATTAACTTCTTAACTTGATGGAGAGGAAGAACAATAATGTCCTCATGAGGATCCAAATGTACTATAATAATAGTAACTATATGAATTAGTTTAGAACTAAGTCTTCCTCATTCAATTTTGTTCTATTACCATATCTCTCCCCCAAACTCAATATCCTCAAGGAAACTTAACAATTTATGTCTCAAATTTCCTTAAGTTGTGGGACGAAAAACTTATAGTTTTCAAACCCTTAAACAATTATAGAATGTCACAAGTCATAACTGAATCGACTCTAATAACTAAACTTAAAAGACACATTGAATCATCATTTGAAAATAAAACTAAAAATATCTTGATTTAGTCAAAGAGAAATTAAAACAAAAATTAATTCAAATAATGATTCACCAAATTGTCTTTTAAATACAAAAATAAGCTAGCAACGACAATCTAAAATTAGTATAAAATGAATAAACAATCTTTATCGACTTTGTCCATTCTAAATTGATATATCTTTCAACATCATTGGACATAAGTCAGTCAAGATTACCTTTCTTTATTTACCCTTATCTTTTTGAGGTATTTTCCGAATGAACACTATTTTATTTTCTCTTGCTTCAGCTTTTCTTTATTTGCACACTTTATGAATTGATCCTTTAAAGGATCATTTCTAACTTTAACAGTTTAATTGTGCAAAGAGAATACTAAATGATGAATTTTCGAACAAGTCATCTGATAGTCGAAATTACTGAATTTTCGAACAAGTCATCTGATAGTCGAAATTATAATGTCTGAGCAAGATTAAATATTTACATAATGTGCTCAATATTTTCTTTGCCCAATGATCTTAATGAAATATCACTCTCCAATGAGAGATTGTTTTTCTCTGTATTGCTTTAAAAGTACCTTAGTTTAGGCAAAGAAAATATGACAAAAAATTGTCAACTTAAATAACACTTATAGGATTTCTGATCTTTTAACTTTATGATCACATAAGACCTATAAGATTTGGCGTATACTCACTTGTCAAACTTGATCCTCACATTAGATACTGAATTTGCGAGAGAATGCGAGTTTCACCACCCTTATATAAGGTCTAGATCGAAGAACAATGTTAATATTATTCTTTAATTCCTAAAAGTTAAAACTTTTAAGAGTTAAAAAAAATTTAACTCAAATTAACAGATACATAAGCTGTATTAGCTTAAAGAGAACAAGAGAAGCAAAAACACTCACAAAAATACCTAGTGCACCATTAATATCAAGTCTTTAAACAATAATATCAATTGCTAGTGGTATTTTACAGCAATGATCAAACAATGACAATTTACTTTGACAAAGAATAAATTCTTATAATTGTCATATGTTTACCATTATATTCGTGTGAATGTAAACTCTTAAATGTATAAATAAGTTTACACTCACACAACATTATCACACATGTCAATAAAATATTATAGAAACGTGCATCTTTATTTGTAAATAAAAGACCTTAACAAGATATCAAGCGCACCATTAATTCCCAATCTTCGGATTGTAAAAATTAACTGCAAGCGATACTCTCAATGCGATGATCAAACATTGGTGATAAGTCCCGTCAAATAATAGTCACCTTCGGGCATCCTATTATCCACATGGAAAAAATACTTTATAACCACCACATATTTACCACCACAGGTATGTAACTATCCGGCCAAGTTGTGCCTTCCTTGGGGCCGACGACAACTCGCATAAATAATTACACACTACATCTTTTGTAACTTCAGTTGAGTCGAATCTACGCAACAGAGGTTACTTGGGCAACATTATTGTTTCAACCGACTCAACCGCAATTACTAGACAATTTTAATATATATTAAATGGGGTGATAGGTCCTGTCAAATAATAGTCACCTTAGGGTATCCTATTATTTACATGGAAAATTATTTTATAATCACCACACATTTACTATCACATGCATGTAATTATCCGGCCAAGTTGTGTCTTCCTTGCGGCCGACTACAACTCGCATGAATAATTGCATACTACGTCTTTTGTAAGTTCAGTTGAATTAAATCTACGCAACAGAGGTTACTTTGGCAACATGTTGCTTCAACCAAAACAACTGTAATTACTAGACATTTCACAATAAATTAAATGTTTTTAAATGGGAATGATCTTTAAATTTACAAGGCACTACTAACATAATGTAGGCCGAATTAGTCCATTATGTCGCTAAGTAACCATAAGACCACTCAGCAACCCTTAAGTGTGAAGACAAATTCACAAGAATTTGAAAGAAGATGCAAGTCAAAAATCACACCAATGTGTGTATGACAATACATTTACAGGTATCGCATAAAAGCGAAAACATAAATAGCATAAAATATGTCAAAAATGCATGATTGGAGGAAAAGAAAAATGATGTTATTGTAGAAACTTAATAACAAAACATCACAATCATGCTATAAACCAAATATTCAATTTCAAATCAAATAAAGAAAAAAAATTGAATCTTATATGCCAAAAATATTCATGCTACAATTGATTCATATATATAAACTGAATGATTCTTTAAACAAAATAAAACATAACTCTAGCATAAATGTTTTCCTAAATAAAGGAAACAAACTTTATATGTCTATAGACAAACAAACAAAACTAGAATTATTATTTCCCAAAATTTAAAGAATCTAAGACTTAGGGGAGTGTATTGAATTAGGATTCTAAGAGATTTTAAAAGACTTTTTTATCATAAAAAAGTCTTGTGGTATTCAATCAAGACTCTTTGCAACTTAAAAAAAGTCTTTTGGTATTCAATCAAGACTCTTTGTCATTTAAAAAAAGTCTTGTGGTATTCAATCAAGACTCTTTATCACTTAAAAAAAGTCTTGTGGTATTCAAAATCATGCAAATTTCGAAGGATTGTTTAATAAATTGGATTTTGATGGATTTGGTGGGATTTTCTAGTGAAATTTTAGCATAAAAAAGTCTTTCATGAAAACATGAGATTTCTCAGGATTGTTTTTTCTTTAAAGATTTTCCCCTCTCTCTCCCTCTCTCTCACACACTTTCTCTCTTTTCCCTCCTCTCTCTCTCTCTCTCTCTCTCTCTCTCTCTCTCTCTCTCTTCCCCTCTCTCTATCTATCTCTCACTCTCTCTTTTCCCTCCTCTCTCTCCTCCCTTCTCTCACTCACTCACTCACTCTCTCTCTCTCTCCCCTCTCCTCTCTCCTCCCTTATCTCTCTCTCTCTTCCTCTCCCCCTCTCTCTTTATCTCTCTCTCTCTCTCTCTCCTCTCTTAATCTCCCTCATAAAAAAATAAAGTAAAATAAATAAAAGAGTGTGTATTGAAAATATTGTGAAAGATAGTGTGTTATGATCATTTTTTTCAATGAGTCTTTAAAAATTCATAAAATCTTTTGAAATCTTTTGAAATCCATAAAATCATTTGAAATCCTTTAAAATCTTATGAGTTAAATCCATTGAAATCCAAATTGTAAATCTCAATAGTCTTTTAAAATCATCAAAGTCATTAAAATCCTGCAAAGTCTTTTAAAATCCATAAGACTTTTTTAAACAAAAATTGTCCTTTAAAATTTTAATTCAATACACCCCCCTTATTTTTCTGCACTACAAAATTAAGGCAACAATATTTTGAGATTCATCAGTAAAAGGCAACAAATATTCCACAAGTATATATATAATTACCAAATATATATATGCCTTATTTTTCTCAAAATAAACTTTATGTACAAAATCTTCGTGAATCAAAACTAATTTCAAATAGAAATTAAATTGTAAGATATGATAATGATATTTGAAAAAAAAACCATGTCAAATCAAATCCAAACACTTATTTGCTAATCATATAACAACTTTATGGATGAATTAAACCAAAAGATTTGATTTGAAAATAAAACAGAAAATCAAATTCAAATCCTTATAAGATTAAAAAAAAACAATCCATTTGGTTAGACTAACTTTAGTCTGAAAAAAGAATAACAAAAAAAACTTTAAACTCATCCGATAAGTCAATGACACACAACAGTGTAGCAAAAAAACACAAATTTTGACATTGATCCACAAAGTTGAATGAACCAAAATAATTTACTTGTTTTCTTTTAAATTCCAACAGGCATGGATCACACAAACAACTGGCAGTCATACAGGATGCAAACAAGAACCATGACACACATAATAGCATAAAACAAAAAAAGGAATTGCTTAATGATGCTTGAAGGAAAAAAGGGAACAGATGCCGTGTTGAAGGGAACAGATGCACACAAAAGTGGTGTGCAACTTCAATTATAAAAATTGATAATTGATGGAAGAAAAGTCACGGTTCTAGAACCAACAGAAAGGTACCGTATTGAAAGCAATTAAAAAAAATTGCATGAAACAAAAATTGCATAAAACAAAGAAAGAGAACAACTGCCATCAATTGTACCGTATTCAAAAGTTACGGTTGGGAAAAAATTACGGCTGGAAAAAAAAAGGATTCAATTATACCGATTCAAAAAGCAGATTCAATTATACCGATTGGCATAAATTGTACCGATTGGAAAAAAACAGATTCAATTATACCGATTGGCATAAATTGTGCCGTATTCAAAGAAAACAATTGCCATAAAAAATTGTACCGTAAAAGCGATTGTACTCAAAAGAAAAGGTACGGTTCCAGAATTATATACAAAAGCGATTGGCATCAAAAGAAAAGGTACGGTTCCAATCAGCATGTAATTAATCCCAATAATCAAACATGAAGGTGGCTCTGATACCACTTGTTAGATATTCAATTTCATAAACATGTTCAATTTAATTTAAATTGACAATCATCAGCGGAAGCAAGAATTGAACACACGTTTATGATCAGATACAACATGTTTGATTTATTGAAATTCAAAGTTCAAGGTCATAGGAATACCTGAACCCATGACAAAGGAGTTTTCCGGTAGCAGCAATCTGAAACAACAGCAAAGTCAGCGGCGGCTTGTTTGGTTCTTCCTCAACCTGTACCCTTATGCCTTTATGCGCTTCAGATGGGGAGAAGAGCGGTTTTGCAATTGTACGGTATATTGGGGACCATAGCCTCTTTTATATTGGATGACCATTAGGGTTTCCCATTATTCCGTTAATGGATCATCCAGACATCCACCCGTATCCAAGTCCATATCCTTTAAATAACTAATTATTGTTTTTAATAGAAATCTGATAAGCCTTTTTCATTATTTGATCACTAATCAATTAAGGCCCTTAAAAGATAAATAGCTAATATAATTAAAAATAGATATACATGCCCACATAATAATTAATTAAATTATAATTAAATATTCCAACACCCTCTTGAGCGCAATGCAGATGACATGGCTCTCCATATAAAAGTTTCACCTGTTGCAGATAAATGTAAAACGCTTTCAAATATTGAGCACAATTTTAAAAAATATTGATCAATTCCGTGAACATGTAAAACATAGTGAGAATTATTTTCAACATGAATGGCTTTTAATTTCAATTGTTATAATGTCTTTTGCCACAATGTGTGTTCCCTTCCCAATTTTAACTTTCGACGTAGAAGTTTTGTTGAACTCTTCGAAAAACTCCCGGCCATAAGTCATATGAGTTGTGGAACCACATTCAATATATAGGCCAAGCTTTTGAGAACTAATTGGTTGTAAAACATGACATTGCAGTAATGTTAACATGCATGTTCCTAGCTTGATGGTTGTGCGACTTGCCTGCATACTTTCTCGATATATCACTGCACTTGTAGCATTCTACGCCAAGCCTCCACCAACATCTCTTTAGTAGGTGATTGTTATTTTACAATAAGAACACGGTTAATAAGATCATTATGGATTTTTGTATAAGTCGTTCTCTTCAAAATCTTGGAATAATTCCTTTTCCACCATCGATGTTCTTCTTTGCTCTAGTGCCTGCAATACATGTAACACTTTTTTTAAAATGATCTTACACAATCCTTTATGTTCTCGAAGACCACTATAGAAGCTTCATATCTTTCAAGCACCGTTACAAGAATTTTTTTCTATAATCCTGGAATCAGGAAATTGAGTGTGCGCTAATTGTGTCTTATTTGCAATAACAGTACTTTATTAGAGTATTCCTGAATTTTTCAATCCTCATCCATTCTTTGTATCTCAAACTCCCTCGATACCCAAGAGTGCTTGGATAAGATGACACGAGTCTCTTTTAGCTCAACCAATGTCTTGATTTCGAATCCAGCCTTAGGCATGCAGCAACGTTAAAACTCTTAGGGAGAGTTTGCAGCTCATTTAGGTCCCACAAGACTCAAGAGATTAGTCTCCGCAATTGCGTCCGCGGAGGATACCCGATTTACACACAAAAAACTCCCTCGATATATTAAACACATGGATGTTTTGGATCTTTTCATCACTTGAATAATATTCCTTTAAGTAATCTCAAATTATTTTTGCAATTTTGATAGTCATGATTCTAGAGAATATAGATTGTGAGACACTTGCAAACAAACATGTATTTTTCTTCTTTATGAATTATCGTTTAGGACACTACGGAATTTTCTTCTTGCATGCGTACCTACGTACCTGATTACAAGGAGAAATTCTTGTGTGAAGTCGAACCTAACACCTCACCCTTAAAAGCAGCCAATCAAATTTTTTCAATAATAAAATAATAATTAAAAACCAAAAGAAAAGCGCCAAAAGAAAAGCGGTTTCCAGAAGCAGTTTTCATTCCCTCGCATTTAGTTGTTCTGTCTCCCTCTTCTTCATTGAAGCTTTCTCTTCTCTCAACTGTTATATATTTTTGTTTCACAACCATTCCTCACCCTAGGTTTTCCTTATTGATCATTATCACTTCCTCTCACAGTACTTTCGAAAGACAACTCTGCTCTTGACAGGCATCTTTATCTAGAGAAACAAAATTTATTTCATCTCTATTGCTAATCGTCCAACCATACAAAGCGCTTTTTTGGGTGGGTATTGCTACCTTTGCCACTATCCCTACTTTCCCTTGTTTTTTTATATCTCTCATCATTGAAGAAATTGGTTTTCCCTTCCTTTTTACAAGATAAAACTTCAATTTAAATTTTGATATGCTTTTTTATTAATCATTATTAGTTTTCATGACAGAGGTTTGTGACTTACCAAGGAATTTGCATTGATCCCGTCGGTTCTCTTTGTCTACAATTATAGCATTGTAAGAATACTTGTCTTTACCATTTTATTGATACATATTACTAGTTGCTTTGAAATATGATCTCCTTTGCAATATTATAACTATGAGGTCATGTTATTAATTAACTATTGAAATGATTAATTTTATGGAGGGTGATATATTAGTTTGTCTAATCAATATTTTTTTTTGACTTAAGTTTTTTTTTTAACTTAAGGTTGTATATTTGTACGATAAATATGGAAACCAATGAATGGCAACCAGCTAAAATTGATGATGAGCCTAAAGAAATTTTTGTTGGTCAAGTTGTGAATAGCAGAGACAGTGGCGGAGCCAGGATTTTTACATAGCCTGGGCAAAATTTTAACAGTAAATTCACATTGTATAATGGTCATATCTACTAACAATATTTTTTTTTTTAGCAAAAAGAGGTGCAGATGGTGAACCAACTGCAACACCCTAGATATATATAAAAAGAAACAAGAACAAAAGGAGAAGGGGGACATAAACCAAAACCTTCTCAAACAAGGAAAGGAAAAACAAGAAAAACAAAACAAGAAACAAAAAAAACAACAAAAAACCAAAAGAAAGCAAGGAAAGAAACGAAACCCGCAGATGGAACACAAATCAAAACGGAGGTCTGCCCCTAGAACGAGTGTTATGAACCTGAAAACCTTTCTGCACATTTTTTTTCTTAGACCTAGTCACCTCAATAAAAGGCTCTTCTTCAGCAACAGAACGGTTCTTCAAGAAGTTGACCAGAATCAAAACAGAAAATCGCACAAGCAAACCAGAACACGAGGCAGGAATCGTGACTTGAAGACCGGCGAAATCCAGAGACGAAATAAGAGAGATATCCGGAGAAAAGAGAGTGGCTGAGACCACCGTGAGAGGTGGCGCCGTTCAAACCCTCGACGGTACTGTTCATCACGGTCGTACATCGCTTCCCCATCTGGAGAGAGAATGACGAGTACGGTGACGGGTGGTGGCAGCGGCGAAGAAGATGAGAAGAGCTTCAGCGTAGAGCGTGCAGTCGCAACTTATTTTACTCCTACTAACAATATATAAATCTACTAACAATATATAAAAATCGAAGTCCAACCAAGTTTCGTAATCATCTTTATTAAAACTCATGATCTCCTTAATTTTATGTGCATAATTGTCATTTTAACGATTTAAATATTTAACAGTTTTTTAAATATAAAATAAAAATTTATTTAATAGACATGCTACATTAATGTTGATATTCAAAATAGTAATGAATTTCCATCATATTGACTTTCTCATATATGTATATAAAAATTTGTTTATAAAGATATAAGTACATAAAATCTGCAATGGGTGCGGTGTAAACATTGAACAGTCTTTTGCATATAAAATAAAAAGTCGTTTAATAGAAACACAACATTAATTTTGATTTTGAAAATAGTCATGAGTTATCAAAATTTTATCATATCGACTTTTTCTCATATATGTATATAAAAATTTGTTTATGCAGATATAAGTATATAAAATCTGCAACGGGTGCGGTGCAAATATTGAATAGTTTTTTACATATAAAATAAAAAACTATTTAATAGAAATACTATATTAATTTTGATTTTGAAAATAGTCATGAGTTTTCAAAATTTTATCATATCAATTTTCTCATATATCTACATAAAAAATTGTTTTCGCATATATAAGCAAATAAAATTCATAACTGGTATGACTCAACTATTTAACAAATTTATGTATATATAAGAAAAAATATTTAATAGAAACATTACATTAATACTCATAATTTTCATTTAATATCTATAAACATTCTACAATATTAACAATCTAATTAGTTTTTATATAATTGTCGCAATCATTAAAAAAAATATAAAATTATCGCAATGTTACTTGACTCGTTCGTTTTTGCACGGATCTTTTACTAGTTGAGAGAAGAAACGCATATGCTTTCTTTTTTGCTGGTTGACTGTTTTGTGGTGAGTGTATGAGGGAGAATGAATAAAATTATCTCAATTGCCCTTTTTTTTTCTTTCAAGTGGGTTAATAGGTTATTGAGTTGGGCTAAAATACAAAAAAAATATGGGTTGAGCCCGGGCTTGCTGGGGGGTGCTGCCGCCCCTGAGCAGAGATGAAGCATATAATTTATACCAAGAACATGCCTTCAAAACAGGTTTCAGTGTGAGAAAAGGAAGGGAGTTATATTATGATAATGAGAGAAAACACATACGTTCCAAAGAGTTTTATTGTTCCAAAGAAGGGTTTAAGAATAATGAGCCTGTAGGTGAGGTGACTTATGAAAGAGCTGATTCAAGAACAAATTGTAAAGCTATGGTGAGATTTAATGTGAGCAAAGAAGGCGTATGGAAAATTACAAAGTTAGTATTAGATCACAACCATGACTTGGTACCACTTCAGCAAAGACATTTGTTACGTTCGATGAGAAATATGTCAAATGTCAGAGGAGGCCTCATAAAGTCCATGGCGAATGCTGGTATTCCAGTTACAAAAATTTGGAGTTATTTAGGGGAAGAGGTTGGTGGATTTAACAATCTAGGTATAACACTGAAAGATATGCATAATTTTGTCTATACTGAAAAGTTGAAACCGATTGAAGTTGGGGATGCTCAATCTTTAGTGAATCACTTACAAAATAGACAAGCACAAGATGCCATGTTCTATTATAGTGTGCAGTTAGATAAGGAATCACGTTTGACTAATCACTACAAGAAATAAGATATTTGACAGCGACTTTTTGTCAGCAACAATCAATTTGTTTGCAAAAACATATATATAGCAACAACTTATTTAAGTCGCTGCAATAATCTTTTATTTTTCTCAACAATATCATTATTGTTGGCAAAAATTATTTATCCCAACCATAATTATTTTCGTTGCAAATAATATAACTTTTTGGCAGCAACATAATTTATTGTTGGAAATACTATGTAGTTTTGGCAGCAACATTATTTTTCGCTGGAATAATACAATATTTTGGTAGCAACATAACAAGTGATACGAATTAAACAAGCTTTTAGGAGCAATATTGTAAGGTCGCTGGGAAATATATATTTATGCCAACATCATAACTTGTTGCCGCAATTTTTTTAATGTGAATAAATTAAGCAATATTATATCCTAATAGGAGATGATGGTTAAAAAAAATAATGAATTAATATTCGTACAACCTAACCCAACTATCAATTCCTATATTGTCAGATTGAAAACATCCATCCAGATTTAATCCGAGAATATCGAAGTTGTGTGGCTGTGAATTTCAAGTGGTTTTTACCGGTTCGTACACATATGTGATGAAAAGGATGTGTCGAGACGTTAAAAGAAAGAACACTTCCGCAAGAAAGGACACTTTCTTTCATAGCCGATGAAGCTTGGCTCTATTGGTACGGAGTTAACTCAGTCTCAAGGTCGTGGGTTCAACTCTTGTTGCCGAAGTGAGGACCTCTTTGATAAGTATTTCTATAAGCGTTCTTTGAGCTCGAGGTTTGCCTCAACCATGATGAGGCTCCATAACTTAACTCACCTAAATTTTTCCTTATAAAAAAATAACTTCATTTCATTTTTTTTTGAAAGAACTTCATTTCATAAAAGTAGTGAAATAAAAAGTTTAATTTCCCTTATATGTAATTTGTTTTGGTGTGATAAAAAACAGATTTTAATAATAATAATAATAATAATAATAATAATAATAATAATAATAATAATAATAATAATAATAATAATAATAAGAAGAGTAATCCCCTAAAAAAATTGGCGTAATGACGATTGAGCGGTAAGTGTTTTTCTTAGCGCAACAAAAAACTTGGATCCATATTCACCTTTTCTTAAGTAACTGTCCCCCACTATCTCCATTGGTGGAAATGAAGATCTAATAGCAACTCCTGAAAAACAATTTACAGTTATCTTTAGGTTTAACAGAATGAAGATGGAATTTTAATTTCTTTGCTTCAATTCTCATTCTTCTCGCACCCACAATATAGTTTCATTGGTACATTTCTTTTCATACTTCAAGTCTATTCTTCTAACACTTTCACATTCAATTGAGATTCTAATTTGTTTGGATCTTTTTCTTCTTGTAAACTTGCATTGTTGTGTAACACAGATTTAAATTTTAATTAGATTTTGTCCTTTTTTTCATCTTAATTTTACTTTATTCAATTTTTCATGTGATTGCAATTGAATCGAAATGAATTCCTAAAGTCATTTTTACATAGTTGAAATGAAGAATTCCACCACAGTGCCGAATAAAATTACTTTTCTAAACAAAGTTTTGGACATTTCAAGATTCATAATTTATAGTTTCGTCTTGATGTGGTTTACTCATCCATTTTTATTTTATTGTGTTTCAGTACTATATTGGGTTTGCCACTTGAGTCTTCAAGCAAAACAACAACTTGGTAAAAGAAACTCATCAAGGTCATATTTGTTGATAAATTCTATTTTTTAGAGTTGCTTACACATGCACAGGTACATAGTGTCTTACAAGTATTATTACTAAGTTATTTTTTTTTCCTACTCATATTACAGGTTAACTAACCTTCATTTTAGTTGCTCTTTCGTTTATTAATTACATAGAAAAATACATATGAAACTATTAATTATCTATTGTATTAAATTGCAGGTCAAATAAGGATTTTTATTTTCAGCTACTTCTCAAAGAAATGTCCAAACTCAAGTTATAATGAAGAAATGTTGCTGATTGCTTTGGGGATGGTAAATCCAAAGTTGATTATGATTGCTTTGGGGATGTTTTAATTTTTGACACCACTTATCTTACAAATAAATGCAACTTGGTTTGTGCCCCCTTTGTTGGTGTTAATCATCATCGGCAAAATGTCATGTTTGGTTGTGCCTTGTTACTTGATGAAACTTCAGTCTCTTTTACTTGGTTGTTCAAAGTATTTTTAGAGAGTATGGGAAACAAACAACCGAAAACAATCTTTACAGATCAAGATGGAGCTATGGCCAAAGCAATCGCAGATGTAATGCCAGATACACGCCATCGGTTGTGCTTATGGCATATAGCTCAAAATGCTCCTTCACATTTGGGATCTCTAAATTCTAATCACAGGTTTCAAAGTTTATATAATAAATGCATGGCAGGTTGTGACTCAGAAGAAGAATTTCAAAGCACTTGGGATGAGATGATGAATGTGTTTAAACTTCATGATCATAAATGGTTAAATAGCATGTATAAAATTCGCCATAAGTGGAGCACAACTTTTACTAAGGATGTATTCTCGGCAGGTATTAAATCCTCTCAAAGGAGTGAGAGTACAAACAGTGTATTGGGAGACATTGCAGGAAAAACAACAAGTCTCACACAATTTTTAGTGGCATTTGAGAAGATGGTTAAAAAGTGGCGACATTTGGAGGTTGAGAAGGAATTCAAAAATAGTCAGAGTGCACCTCCTCGTGTTCTAAATATTAGTGAAACTTTACAACATGCCTCTAAGGTATATACTCACAAGATTTTTAAACTTTTTTTAAATGAATATCTTGATGGGACAGGTGGAAGCACATCTATAGAGATTGATCGACGTGACGATATGTCATATTATGAAGTCACATTGAACAGCATGCCTAATAAAAAGTGTACAGTGACTTTAGACTCTTCCAGTGCAATGATAAATTGTTGTTGCCACAAGTTTGATTCCATGGGTATTCTTTGTAGTCATGCTCTGCGGATTTATAATATTAGAAATATTTTCAGAGTCCCCGACCAATATTTCTTAAAAAGATGGTCAAAAAATGCAAGGTCTGTGATTTATGAGCATATAAATGACAGTTCAACAAAAGATTTGACCTTCAATTCAATGACCAACAATGATGATGCCGGTCTTCTTTACCGCAATGCCATTATGAAGTGTTTCTACAATTAGGTTTTGGAAACTCAAGAGAACAAAGAAGCTCGGAGAATCATGTGGGAATCACTTGGTGTTGCTATTAAGAGGGTTCAACCATGTGTTGCCAACTTCAATTTAAATTGTAATGCTGAAATGAATGAGAACAATTTCATGCAAAGTGAGGAACGTGAATTTTCAACAATTTTGAATCCTCCTTTGGCAAAGAATAAAGGAATGTCTAGTGGTCGCAAGAAAGGACATTTTGAGAAAAGGAAACGATCAACTACTAAAGCAAAAAAGAATAAAGGTGAGGGACTAAATATATTTTTTATGGATTATATCACAGTTGCATATTTATGTGATTTCGGTTAATTTTGATATCATTTACAGATAATGAAGACAGATTGTGCGATGTTAATTCTCCTATGGGTGAGCAAGCCAATGTTTTGAATTGCACAAATCGACCTTCTAATGTTGTTCATGCTTCTTTAGATAAACCCATTTCGGATGCACCCCTGCAGGTTTCTCAGATATAGTCTAGTTTATATTGATTTTTTATTGTTTACAATTATATTTCAGCTAACAACATTTTTTGTATCTTCTAATAGAACCAACATCTCTCAAATTTGGGTTTAAATGCTCCATCAGCTTCATTCAGTAACTTGTTGCAAGAAATGAACTCATTTACTTATTTAAGACAGGTATGTAGAAAATTATATATTCAAGCTTCATTTAGTAATGTGTTAGCCTAAGTACTGATTTCTCATGAGTATTATGAATTTCTTTTGTTGCAGGACTCTTGTAGTTATCATTGGATGCCTCCAAATAGCAACTGTCATGATAGGCAATGACCATTTGATCTTATGTGGGAATCATGTGTCTTTTAGTTACATTTTACTATTTTGGTTTTATACATTATGTTGCTTAAACTCGATGGTTTGCACAGTTTTTATTTCATTTGAAGTTCTAGTGATAATTTGGTGGAAAAATCAAACATTACTTGATATGTTGTTCTAAAATTTAATTCAGTTCCAAAAATGTGTGATTAGTTTAGTATAGTGCAATGATTTTTCTGGTTAGCCAGACTTTTGCAGGAAATGTGTAATGTGTGATTTTACACAAAAATCACAATTAAAAATGCTAACTTTCATGTATATATAGGGGTTTATTTTCTCACTATTTTGGTTTTTGGATATGGCAGATGGGCCTCTATGTTTTATTTTATTTTTTGCAAAAGATTTGGAGTAATGGTTTTTTTTTATTGCCTTAGTCTGGTTACTTGGTATTGGAGTTGTTCAGACATTAGGCATATCTTAGACCTATAGTTTATTATTAATGATATTTTCTTTTCCATCTTAAAAAAAAACTCTTTTGATTAAAATTTAGTACAACATGATATTACAAGATTCTTTTATTACAACTTAGTATAAGACTAATCAGTAAAATATGCAAGATTTATTTGATTACAATTTGGAATTTCTTATGTTGTTCATTACAAGACTAGTTCAATACGATTGACTTGAATGCTTTCTCTACATTGTGCCTCTCCAATGGAACCAATCTTCTGCTTTCTCTTTAGTCAGCTTTGTCACTTAAACAGTCACCTAAAATAAATCCCTTTTGCAACTATTTACTGTATCATTTCTTATTTTCCTGCAAAAGGAGATATAGTTTGATATGATTGTCTTTTTCTCAGACAAAAATAATGTCTAATACAAAAAAGGTAACACCGACACTATAAAACACTAAAAACTTTAGCAAAGAGTTATTTACTACACCAGAATCAATTCATCTGCTCCTCTGTATGCAAAGTCTTCAATTTCAGGCAAACTTCTTTGTTAAAACAGAAACAAATATAGAATCAGAAGTTATTCATAATACATTGCAAACTTCACTGTAAAAACAATAAAGTGAATGACATCATGATTTAAAATTAACCCATATATCTTTCCTAAACAAACAAAAAAGCATGTAGATAGAAAAAGATAACTAAAATTCAAAACAGCGCCTCCGCCATCAAACACACATCTACTACTTGTTTAGAAGACCAAAATGTGCTATGTGGGAAAAGCAACAAAGATCTTCATCATTACTGCTCTGGTTGTCACAACTCACAAGCCAGATCTTAGGTTTCGGCATCATACGCAACCACCACAACAACAACAACAACACCAAATGCTCCAATAAATCTTGCAATTCTTTTCTGATGCCCAGTTTCAAACATAGATAACATGAATTCATGATATGAGGAACAAGCAAGTAGCAACTAAGAACAAGCAACTGGAAGATACGTGGATTCATGATTTAAAATTCCTAAAAAGGGAGATTGAGAAAAAGAAGAAAGAAAAAAAAGAGAAAATATGATATAAAAAGTATTGAATATTGATAGACACCCAAGACCCATTAAAAACAAGCAACTAATGTCATCTTTCTCTTGGTTATCGTTACCATTATTTCTCCTCATTATGCCATCTTCATGCAACATAGAGAATTTATCAACCCACTGTAACAACTCTGGGATTAACATTCAATTCACAAAACCACATCGAAATTTAGAGAAAAGCAACTCATAAATTAACTAATCTCAATGTGCTAACCAAACTTAGCCAAGAGTGGGCGGCAACAAAGCGGCGGAACAGCAACAGTGCGTCGAAGGAGAGTTTCTCCAAAATGGTGTTTGCATCTGAGAGGCACGAACATATTTGTGGAGTCGTTGGGTCTCTGTCATTCTCCCCCTCCCGAATTTTTTGTTTTTAATTATTTGGTTTTTAATTATTATTTTATTATTGAAAAAATTTGATTGGCTGCTTTTAAGGGTAAGGTGTTAGGTTCGACTTCACACAAGAATTTCTCGATTACAAGGGAAATTACGGAATGTAAATTGACAATATTCCTTTAAAAACTATTGGTAGTAATTCATTTCTTTAACAAAATCTCGATGCCTTGCTAAAGTCTACTTAGTCCTATTGGCTTTGGACACATGAGTTACCGGAGCTTTGCTAAAAATCTCTTTGGACCATTTTTAAAGTCTACTTTCAAAGCCTTGCTAAAAATCTCTTTGGACCATTTTTAAAGTCTACTTAGTCCTATTGTGTTCCTCAACCATCTCACCATTGAAAAATGTTTTCCCATGGTGGGAAAGCTTTATGCTTTCCCATTGTAAACGCCACCTACTTTCAAAGCCTTGCTAAAGTCTACTTTCAAAGCCTTGCTAAAAATCTCTTTGGACCATTTTTTTAGCCTCTTTTTAATATCTCTTTTGACTGAAAAATATCCTCCCGAGGTTATTACCGGAGCTGTTAAATTTTTTTAAAAAAATCCTTTGAAAGTTATCTTTCGAATTTTTTAAAGGCCCAAGAGACATTGACGGGACCAAAAAGAATTGCTCATTTCTCTATCTATTTCTTTAGGGCCACATTTATCACAAATCCAGCTAGAGTATGTATTGAATAAGATGCTCATTTGGAAGTTTTTTTTTTTTTTTGTAACAAAAGGGAAAACAAGAAGGAAAAAAACAAGACTAGACGCAAACTAGAGTTGAACTAACTCAATACTCATGACATCTGCTAAGAGGACAGAGACCATACTAGGAGGGCTTTTATTCAAAATAACAAGGCTACTATCACTTAGAACGCCCTTTTTAGCTAAAAAATCATCTGCAGTGTTACCCTCACACAAAGTATGTCTTAAACTAACCACCCAATATCTACGAAGGTGTTTAATAGTCATAATCAAATTTTCATACTTGTGATGTACATTCAAATTCTTTTAGATGAGATCAACAACAATAGAGTTTTAATACAACCGAAGCTGCTATCATATTTAAATTTATAGGGTTTTAATTTTCAACTTGCAATCATGTGGCAGGTGATCCAATTCCTTGTATCTTGAGCCCCCGACAATTATTTGGCATATCTTATGTTGTGTTCTACACATATTTTGGTTAACTAATATATAGAGTAAATACCGTATTTTAGTTCCTAGAAAAAATCGCAAGACTCAATTTAATCTCTAAAAAGAAAAAATAAGCTTTTTAATTTAGAGAAAAAATTTGAACAATTTAACCCCTAATTAAACCATCGTGAGAAAAGGAACAATAAGTCCTAACAATAATAAAAAATATTATAATTTGATCTTTGTTAATAATTAAAAAGAGGCAATGTTTTCCCTACACCAAAAAAAGTCTATAAATAATTTCTTCTTCAATAAATAATTTTTTTTCTTAAAAATTAATCACAAAATAAATCATTCAATGTTAAGAATTATTCAATGACATATCATAATTACTTAACAATACTAAAAAAAATTATAAAAAGATCAACAATTACAAAATATGCACGGTTAAAAATGACACATGGTATAACTGCAACACTTGATTGTGATCGTATTGTTATGCTTGAAAGAGTTATTATGCCTACTGCTTCGTTCAGGGAATTGATGGTACGTGGATCTTGATACCGTGTTGGCGGTCAATCCATTCGCCAATTTATGAACCTTGTTTGATCCTACGAACGCTTACTCTTTTTTTTTTTTTTGTAACCTGGTTTCGTCCCGTACGCGGGTTGGCTGAGTTGCGCTTGTAATGAGTGCTTGTTTTGTTAGGATTGATTAAGGTTGGTCTACCTGATTTATATATATTTTCATGATTTATTCCCAGTTGGGTTGTACTTGAATCATGTTTAATGTTCCGCAGTCTTGTATCTCTTTATTTTTATTAAAAAACAAGAGTAATGCATAAAAAAAGATCTATAACACATTCAAAAAAGTAAATATTGTACCACAAAATACATGTTAGTTTAGTTCATTGTTACAATACTATGTCTATGTAGATGCTTTCTTAAAAAAAATGTCGGTTCTTATGTCATGACCGAGTAATTAATGTGTACAAAATCAAATTCACATTCTTCTTTTTTTAGTTGGATATATATTTTTATATATCAAGGATTACTTACGCATAAATAAACCAGCAATAATCTGTGTCGTTAGACCTTTTTGGATGACAAAATCAATTTTCATAAACACAATATTTATGGACCTAGGACATGACATTGTTATGCATGAACCATTGAACTCTATATAGAAGGTCAACAACCTCTCGTGTTAGAAAGACAAAAGTGTCAAAAGCAAATGATATAAAAACATGTTGATTGTCAGAACACGTTTTCTCATGTTTGGTCACTTTGCTTGACGCAACTTTCTATCCTACCGTAAAAGCCCGGACCCTAAATCCATAAGTGGTGTGAAATCCAGTCAAGCCAACACATATATGTTTTCCTCTTGCTCATCCGTACACATAACATCCGCATAAATGTCGATCTTCTACCTAGTGAGTTAGTCGGTATAAATGGTAGTTGCTTGAACAAAAGGAGAACCCCGATTTTATCTTTTCAATTATTGTCAACACCAAATCACCAATTTTTAATTATCGATAGAAACCTATTTTAACAGTGGTTTAAATATGTACTAACTCTTGGTTATCCCGATTGTTTTTCACAGTGACAAAATATTGATTTTGTTTTTCATATGAAATGCATTCGATTTTGCGAATCTTTCAGAAACTAAAATACATTTTCACTCTAACATTTGTTTGCGTTCAAAATGTCAAAAATCTTTATTAATTAATCAATATTGCAGGAGAGAAACCACAAATTTAATTTCATGCAAATAAAGCAAGACAGTCTCTTTTACATGCATGTAGCTAATCAATTAATTCTTGCTATTCACGTCTAGAGCTACCTGCACCATCATCTTGCACCTGACCAAGAAGTTCTTCCAACAACTTGTTGTCCAAGCATTCCAATTGATCAAAAGTATCATCATCATCATCTTGCTGTAGATTTCGATATGAATTGGGTATTAATGAATTTGAGGTTGAAGAAGTGTTTGGAATATAATTAATACTAGAACGAGCAAAATCATTTGGGAAGTTGAGAATTGCTTTGTGACCACGAAAATGAAAAGCAGCAGCATCATAAGCACGTGCAGCTTGTTCTGCTGTGTCAAATGTTCCAAGCCAAACACGAGAGCCTTTTCTTGTTGGGTCTCGAATTTCAGCTGCAAACTTACCCCATGGTCTCCTACGAATTCCTCTGTATCGTACTTCTTCTGCATTTTTATTTCCCTCTCCTTCCATTAATTCAATCTGGACAAGTTACTGAGATTAATTATAGTAAGGTGGCAGTACTTATTCAAAAAAAATAAAATTATATAAGGTGGTAGTAATTAAATAAGTACTACAAACTAAGAATAACCACCGGTATTTATGCATGTAGACATGTAGTGTTTGTGGTAAGCTTGGCTTAACCTCCCACAGGGTCGTAAGTGACGGTTTGAATTTCAACTCTATTGATTATTTATATAGACATATTAATTGAGTAAAAACCAAATTGACATCTGAAAAATTGTCAGCCAACAATTTTTTTCTGTTTTTTTATAACACGAAAATTAATTAAAGGAGGCTCGAGGTTAGGGAGAATCTCTAGTAACTCTTCGTATATAAGTAGCTAGCTAGAGATAAATTTGTAGATTTTTTCGGATAGATTTTATATATTATTAAATAGTAACAAATTCTTTAAAACAAATTATAAAAAAATAGTTTGAAAATAAAAACAAAATTTTGTTATTAACAAAAGCCTTTTTTAATCCAAGTTGACGTCGTGAGAATCTAGGAAGGAATTAATAATTGAGAAAGAGAACTTCATGCATGACGAATGAAAGTGGTGGTGCATGCTCAGTGCACACGCCATTATGATGCTCCAATACTTTATTTTTGTAAGACTTCTGGCTCTTGAACAAAAAAGGCTTAGGAAACAAAGGCCCAATCCGAGACTCCAAAAACTAAATTGAAATAGTAATTTCTTCCTAAAAACCAATTTCTGAAATGTTTAATACATGTAGAAGCACAACTTAACATCTCTGGAATTATATTCACAAATTGCTCTCTTATATCCAAGGTGCAATAATAGAGACAAACCATGATAAATAACAAACAATTAAGCAAATAGAGTATCCCCATGACCTTCACTAGAAGAAAACAAACAATCCAGTCATTCGTTGTGTCTCACTAGTCCACCTGATCCAATAGTGCCATTTGAGAAACTACCATCCATATTTAGCATCACACAACTGGTATATGTATTAGCACAACATTTGTTTCCTGCATTGTAAGCAAAGCTAGGTTATGAATGAATTATGGAGGAAGACGAAGGAGAGAGTAATTAGAGTTTGTTATGGAGAGAGAAGAGAGTATTGGAAAGTTGTTATGGTTTCATTGATTGAAGAATAGAGGGATTACATGGTATTTATATACATGACTTAGAGAGCAATTCTTCATGTAACTAACTAACAAACTTATCCAAATTGTAAGGCTAATCACAACTAACTCTTCTAAACATGATTATGGATTAATAACAAACTAATACACCCCTTTTAATCCATAATCCTAACACTCAATGAGACCTAACTTGTCTCTCAAGTAAGCAAATCCGTGAAGCTTCAAAGTCATTGTGAATCCATCTGCTAGCTGCACTTCAGTAGGACAGTACTCCACTTCAATCATGCCTTTTGTCACTTGTTCCCTGATGAAATAGAACCTAGTGTTAATGTGTTTGCTACTTCCATGTGTTATAGGATTCTTGGCTAGGTTAATAGATGATATGTTATCAAGTTTCAACTTTAGAGGCTTCTCCACTTCACAGTTAAGCACCTTCATCACATTATCCAGCCAAATTGCTTGACAAGCTGCAAAAGTGCCTGCCATATACTCAGCTTCACAGGATGACAAAGCAGTTACAGGTTGCTTCTTTGTGCACCATGATATTGCAGCATTGTTGAACTTGAATAGGTAACCAGAAGTACTTCTTCTATCACTTCTATCTCCACACCAGTCTGAGTCCGAGTACCCTATCAGTTCAGCTTTTCTATCTTTGCTAGCAGTTGGAAATAGCAGATCAAGCTTCAGAGTTCCTTTCACATATCTTAGAACTCTTTTAGCTGCAGTGAGATGAGATTTCCTGGGATCATTCATGAATCTACTTATGATACTTACTGCAAAGCATATATCAGGTCTGCTATTGCATAAGTATCTCAAAGATTCAACTATTTGCTTGAATTCGGTAGCTTTCACTTTCTCTTCATTGCTACATTCATCTAGCTTAGCATTTGTTTCATATGGGTTTGTGGCAATGTTGCAATCTACCATATCAAACCTTTCAAGTAGTTCACTAATGTATTATTGCTGATGCATAATAACTCCTATCTTGCTAGCTTTGAACTCTAATCCCAAGAAATAAGATAGTTCTCCAAAATCAGTCATTTCAAATTCACACTACATGGTGTGTTTGAATTTCTCAATCTCAATTTGATTGCTTCCAGTCACCAATAGATCATCTACATATAAGCAGATCATTGTAATGTCTTTTTCACTCAGTTTCTCAACATACATACCATACTCAACTTTGCATTTCTTGAATCCAATTTGAATTAGGAACTAGTCAATCCTCTTGTTCCATGCTCTAGGGGCTTGCTTCAAGCCATAGAGAGCCTTGTGCAGCTTGTACACCATATGCTCCTTTCCTTTTACTTCAAATCCAGGAGGTTGTGTAATATACCCATCTTCTTCCGATGGTCCATTTAAGAATGCAGACTTCACATCTAGGTGAAATAATGACCATTTCTTGCAGCTAGCTAATGCCACCACTAATCTCACAGTTTCTAATCTTGATACTGGAGCAAATACCTCATTGTAATCAACACCATATCTCTGTAGAAAGCCTCTAGCTACTAGTCTTGCTTTGTGCTTTAACACTGAGCCATCTGGATTCAGCTTTACTATGAAAATCCATTTCACATCAATGGGTTTCTTCTTATCTGGTAGTTCAACTAGCTCCCATGTGTTATTCTTCTCAATAGATTTGATTTCTTCTATCATAGCTTTCTTCCAAACTTCAAGTTGCATTGTTTCTTTGTAATTAAGTGGCTCAGCATCAGCTAGTAATGCAAAGTGAATGAGTTCACCATCATCATTCACAACATTATCAGGTAGGTAGTTCACACTCTTCAAGTCTACTTGGAACTTGCCTGATTCTCTGAGGTCTTATTATAGGTTGAGTTTCTTCATTTGCAGTCATATTCTCAAATTCATTCTCAGCTTCTTCAATACCTTCATCTGATCCTTCACTTTGATCTGATTCAGTGAAGATATGTGAATTCACATTTGTTATCTCAGCGGTGTTATCCCATTCCATGCTTCACTTTCATTCACTATCACATCCCTGTTTATTTGAACCTTCTGAGCTTTTGGATCATTTAGTTTATATGCTGCAATTGAGTGGTAACCTATCAGAATCATCTTCTCACTCTTATCATTAAGCTTGCTTCTCTTTGCATCTAGGATGTGTTTGTTGCAAATTGAGCCAAAAACCTTCAAATGCTTTGCATTTGGTTTTCTTCCACTCCAAGCTTCTTCTGGAACTTTGTTCTTCAGCTTCTTAGTTGGGCACTTTTTCAGTATATAAGTAGTTGTATCGACTGCTTCTCCCCAAAACTTATGAGGCATGTTCTTCTGCTTGAGCATGCTCCTAGCCATATCAAGTATGGTTCTATTTCTCCTTTCTGCTAAACCATTGTGTTGGGGAGTGTAGGGAGATGTAACTTCATGAGATATACCTTCTTTGGTGCAGAATTATTCAAAATCCTTTGAGGTATACTCTCCACCACCATCAGTTCTCAAGATCTTAATTGATTTTTCACTCTCTTTCTCAACTAAGACCTTGAATCTCTTAAATAATTTTAAAGCTTCACTCTTTAGCTTAATTGGTAGATCCATAACATTCTAGTATGCTCATCTACAAAAATGATGAAGTATTTACTCCCTCCTATATTAGGTATCTCAAATGGCCCAAAAATATCAAAGTGTATAATTTCTAATGTAGCTTTTGATCTCTTAGGCTTCTCAGATACAAATGGAAGCCTACTTTGCTTGCCTCTCAAACAAACTTCACATGTTTTCTTGTGTGCATCCAAAACTGGTAATCCATATACTAAATTCTTAGAACTTAAGTAAGACAAGCTTCTAAAATTTAGATGGCCATACCTCATATTGCCATAACCAGTTTGAGTCTTCATCTGTTACAGTTGACATGCAAACTTTTTTTCCATTTTGAATGCTGCACAAGAATGTCCTGATCTTTGTTAACTTGGATTTCACCACCAGTTTTCCTTGCCCATCATAGAGATGCAGGATATTACCTTGTATTGTGACTGAAAATCCCTTCTCAAACATTTGTCCAATTCTTAATAGATTGCATTTCATTCCTGGTACATACAGTACCTTCTCAATTAATGCCTTATTCCCATCTTCCCTTTTGATATCAATATCCCCAATACCTTCTGATTCAATGTTTCTGCTATCTGCAAGTCTGACATTGGTTTTCTTGCTGGAATCATATTTAATGAGCCATTCTTTGTGTCCAATCATGTGATTTGAGCACCCTGAATCAAGATACCAATCTTCACATAGTGGATTCCCTTCACAAGTAGTAGCCATCAACAACACTACTTCTAAATCTGAGTTATCATGAGCTATACTTGCTTTCTCTTCACCTTTATGACTCTTATTTCCATCTTTCTTATGTCATCACTCATTAGCATAATGGCCAAACTTCTCACAATTGTAGCACTAAATCTTTCTTTTGTCAAATTATTTCTTCTTGTTCTGATTATTGCCAGAACTTCCTCCTCCTTTGGAGGATTCACCTTTCTCATCAGACTTGCCCCAATTTCCATTTTTGAACTTTCCTTTTCCTTTCTTTTTTGAATACTTGTCATATTCATCTTTATTGGTGAATTGAGCTTGCAAGGCTTGTCATAAGAATTATGCCATTTGAAAAATAACCTACTTGTTGTTGATAGATTCTTGTTAGTGTAGAAACTTACCACATTATCATGTAGTAAAAATATGTTGTAAATCATTTTGTTGATGCGCCATATCTTGTGTCTCAAGTAGTACCATTAACATAGCTGCTCCAACACCAAATCAACCAAATAATTGATGTGAAGAGGGTAGCAACATTGCTGCTATCAATGTTTCTAACCCAAACATTAACATTGTTGCTTCTAGTGATGTTTGGAACTTATAGTCATTGTTTATTCTAATTTGTATAAAAAAATTTATTTAACCTTTATTATTTATTTTGTTTATTATTTTAATTGAAAATCCAAAAGCAACAAGGAATGCCTAAGCGACGGTTTTCACTCAAAGCACTCTTGTAATTAGTGTAAATAATTTTCATCAAACGACGAATCATTCAGAAGAAATTGGGTTCAATTTCAAGATGAAAACATTTTTTGTCATGCTTTACTAAAGCCTCTTTTTCATAAAAATCATAGGATTAACACTATATATATATATATATATATATATATATATATATATATATATATATATATATATATATATGTGTGTGTGTGTGTGTGTGTGTGTGTGACATATCAATTGAGAATATCTTTTATATATGAGAATGATAGGAATAAACTTCAACCATTAGATCAAAATATATGGCTAAGATTAAAACCCCCAAATTAAACCAGTCACGTGCACGAAGAACTTTTTCTGCACAAAGAACTTCCATCATTTTTTGTTCACTCAGAAAAAAATACTTCCATTATATTTTCTATTTTCCAGACAAAAATTAGTCTTAGTGTAGTTCAAAAAATTTAAATTAGGAAACAATAAAATGAAATAAAATTTATTCTAGTTTTGAGATATTTTATAACAGATTTAATGACATAACTTTCTTTTATGGAATATAACATATTTAACATATTTATTTCATACTCTAAATTGTAAAAGTTATCTATTAAAAATTTAAAAAGAAAAAATTAATTAATATACTTAACATATTTTTCGAATTTCAAATAATCTAAACTGAGTTTTATAAGTATATATCAATAATTATTATTTTTTAATTAATATTGGTAATTATTTTTGTGTTTGTTTCGGCGTTGGATGAATTATGTATATGTCGAGTTTGAAAGTTAGAAGCTACAATTTATAGCTTTGGAGAATTCTTATGTATCTTAAAATTTGTCTGATATTGACATCTCGTGGGTAAAAAATTTGTTTTAAATTTATTTTCACTAGTGGAAAATATACATTTTACAACATGGTCAAAAACGTTTTCACAACAGTTGAAATAATACCATATGTGATAGTTAACACGGTGGTATTTTCGAAATTACTAACAAAGTTTTCACATCAGTAGAGAGGAATAACTGAGGGGAAAAGTAAATGATAAAAAGTTTTCACATCAGTTGATATAATACCTGTAGGGAAAATAAAACACGGTGGCAATTTCGTTATTTTGGTGAATTATCTTTCACATCAGGTGTATAATACCTGTAGGGAAAAAGCCTTTCAATATACATTTTCCCTTTTCCCTCTTCTCTGAAAATGTGAAACCTTTTTCCCTCTTTCTCATCCGTTCTTCTCTGAAAACGTTTCTCATCCTCCGTTCCAAATCCACTTCTCATTTCTTCTCCGCTTTCTCCAAATCCCTAATTCCTCTCTTCAACTTCCAACTTCGTCTCGCGTCCGCTGACCGTATCGTTTCCTTCGTCTCCTCTTTTACTGCTGCTCGGAACTCTGCAGATGCCGAAGTTTGCGATGAGTTTCTGGATCATTTCCTTCATTTTCTGCTTGTTGCTGCGGCCACCGCGGATAAGACTGTTAGATTTAGAGCATGCCAGATAGTCTCCGAGGTAACGAATTTAGCTTAATTCAACTTTTTATCGAGTAATTTTTCTTCTGTTTTTAGTTTGTTAGGTTTGAGGTAAGAAAATTGATTTTGTAAAATTGTTTTTAGTCTAAAATGAGTTGAAGTTTTAAATAATTTATGTTTTGATATGTTTATGTTTATGTTTATGTTTTGGGAATATAGGTTTACAATATTTTGATTTTGATTTGGGTTATTGTGAGATGAGATATTCTGGTTCTGTTTTTTTTTTGTTGATTTTGTTGATTTTGATTTGATGTTGTTTTTGTTGATTTTGATTTGTGAATTATTCTGATTCTGATTCTGTTTTTGGGAATTTACTCTATGCCGATCTTGATTTCTATCTTTCCATTTTTCCCCTCCCTCAAAGCTATCCTCTTCCATCTCCTCCAAACTCCCAAATTGAGCCTTAGGAAAAATATGTCAGCAAGTTGCTAAACAAAGAAAATCCTAGTTGGGGATTGGGTCACCAATTTGCTGCATTGATATCCCGTTGAAGGCATAGGGAAAAATTGGGGGAAAAGAAGAAATAGAGAGTCTGTGAGTCATGTAGTTACCGATGTGGATTATATGATTGATACAATCATACAAAACACTTACTCAACACTTTTGTAGCGTTTGGTTGACATATTATTAGAACATGACATTGAAGAATATGTGAATTCTGTTCATAATCATCAAAACATTGCATCTCAATAAACTCAACTTGAGTATTTCTAAGCTTTGTTTGAGACACAGGTATACAAGAAAATGAATAGTTATTAAAATTCTTCTTCTCTTGTGTCAATATATACACAAGACAAACTTTTCTCTGCATTTTTCATTTTCATTTGTTCTTTCAAAAGAAAAAAATCACCATCTTTCACAACAACAAGGTAAAACTCTTACATAATATTGGCATTGATTGAACTTATTTAGAACTTTACTTTGTTTTTTGTGTTGTTAGAGTCTTATATATCTTTGTGTCAACTTTTGCTATGAGAAATTGGTTTTTTGAAAAAGGGTGTGTGATTTGAGGAGAAACATGAAGTAGTGATTAAACTAATTTAGTTTCCTTAGCTAACACTGGTTCATTAAATGTTTTGTAAATGATTAAACTATATTAGGTCGTATTGTACTAATTACTTAATGAGATGAAAATTAAGTTACACATCTCTTAAGTTAATGTTAATTTTGTATTTCAACACTCACTCACATACTTTGCTTTTCAATAGAAGCGCAAATATGGAAGACATTGATGTTAGGAAGTCCGAGCATGACGTTCGGGAGTATCGTGTGATTAAGCTAGAAAACGGTCTCCAAGCACTTATTGTGCACGATCCTGGAGTTGTTACTGAAGAAGCTCCTAAAAAAGAAAGCATACAAATGGAGCGGGTATCTATATATTTCTCATTATAATAAGTGTTTTGATGATAATTTAGATTCTACTTTGTAGCTTTAAGTGATATTCTTTAATTTGGATTTCCATTTGAAAATTTGTTTCCAATATTCTGTAAAAGTCACAGGAGATTTGACAAAATTGAATGAATTATTTTCATTAAAAATTAGTTTTGGAAATCTATGAATGGTGTAACACCCATACTAACTTTAACTAGTATATTAGCATGTGCGTTAAACTGATACTGGATACATTTAAAATTTCAATAATAATAATAATACATCACAACAGAATAATTACACGTTTACTCGTTTGTACAATAATCCAATACCGTTACAATACTTTTACAAATGTCCATAAAGCTTCTGAGCTGGTACACCACGAGTAAATGCACTCCATCCAGTACCTCTATGAAAATCTTCGTCACGAACCTCTGACTAGCCTGTAAACCTGCACCAGAAGGAATGGGATGAGACATAATGTCTCAGTGAGCTCTACCCAACCGACTGTTTGGCAACCACAGGGAACCTAGGGTCGCCATGCCTACCTTGGCAATCTTGGGGATTTCCTATGATCGCCAAGTCTTTTATCTGCCTATGACTATAAGTCCTCCTGTAACTATAACTTGAACTGCCTATAACCTTTGCTGTGACTATCTATAACCATAACTGTAATCTGCCTATAACTTTAACTTAGTGATCGAGGGGAAACCTAGGATCACTTTCTGATAACTGTCTATAACTATAACTATGAGTTTCCTGTGACTATAACTGTAACTGTAACTTTGACTATAACTATATAACATAGAACATATTCACAGTTCGATAGCAGTTTTATGTTAGCTGTTAGCGTTGAACAAACAATTAATCTGAGTTCATTTTACGGAGGGCACCCCGGGTGGAGCAACCCCGAGATACGTCTCCCTATGAACCGGTGAAACTCCTATCATATCAGGCTATCACCGGACTCCCTATGAAATTGCATGTGGATAACCCTCTCGGAGAAATCCCATCCGGCGTATCCCGGAGTCTGATGAACATGCCTATGACTGTGAAACGTGCAAGCACGCCAATATCTTTAATCTTTAATTCTTTAACTTTAACGTATGAACATATAGTCTGTTACTATGAACCTATAACATTTCTTGTAATCTATAACCTTGGCTTATCGTTCTCATAAGCCTCCTATAATTGTTGATGAACCAACACTATAAACCTATCTATAACTATGATTGCCAAAGCATTCCCATTGCTTATGTATTCCAAAAGGATACGTCTATAACTTGTTCACCTATTATATGTTCTTGCCTTATCAAGTCATATGCCAATCTTAGGGATTTACTATCCCAATTACTCATCGTTGGGAACTAAGCCCCCTTGTCTTGCTCGTTACTTAGGGTTTACTCTACCCATAGTCATGATTAATCCTTGATTCCTATGAGGTTAAACCCCAAGGCTATGGAAGGTTTCTAACCCCACACTCATGCTAATACGAGGTACACTATGATCTATTCTTCCATTTTTAAAAACATAAAAGCATACTGGCGCTGTGCGGATGGTTTCTGGCCTTAAATCAAGTTTTCAAAAATGGGGTAGTATACTGCTCCCATCGTGGCACGACATGCTTCCATCGTGGCACGATGGCGTGCTGATCCTTATGATCATGGCACGATGGGTGCCATCGTGGCACGATGAATCCAGGGGTGCCAGGCCCTGTAGCTGTTTCAGAAAGTTCAAAAACGTGTTTTCCATTCCAACACAGTTTAGCAAGCATTTATACATCAAAATTCAAGGTTTTTAGCATATATGATCATAGCATAACAAGTATTAACAATAGGGAAACTATCTATTACAAATCTAGGCAAAATCATCATAAATTCCTTTCCTCTCTAAACCATAACAATAACTACCCAAAGGGGTGTAAATCTATGGGAGCTCACCTTATACATGATTCCAATCTTTGCCAAGCTTTAACTCAAAACCCTAGCTCATCTCTTACTCTTCTCTTGCTTCCTCTTTAACTTCTTCTTGCTCCAAAATCCCCCAAAAGCCATGCTTGCTTGGAACACAAGGTTTAGGGTTAAGTTTAATGCTTTGAGGGGTGATGATTGATGATGAAATGAAGATGAAGAGGGAAGGGCGAAAAAGAGAGAAGAAGGGGAACAATTTTCTGATTTTTGGGTGGAAAACAAATGAGTAGAAACTTGGCCAAAACTCATATTTATCCAATAAGCCTTTTCCTCTTAATTACAACTATGCCACTTCTCAAATTACAATCTTGCCATTGCTTGCAAACGAAGTTTCTAACACGTTTAACTGATGCCTCTAAGCGGGATATTACACTCTACCCCCCTTAAAAGAAATTTCGTCCTCGAAATTTAGATAATCCTTATGAGATCCTGTAAAAATAAATTCTTCCTACCTCTTTCTTTACTATGAAAGTTTCCAATTCTTTTTGCTTATTGGGATTCCATGGCAACTCTAATGTCTGACATATAGATTAGTCACGCGTCTCGATTAAACCATATTGGTTAAAACTTGTTCTTTAGCCATGATTCCCATCACTGTAGATCAAAACATGTGTCAATCTCTTTCCTGCCGAAAAGTCTAACGTATATCACATAACTATTATCTGTTAAGGCGTATGGTTATCTGAACCAACATATCCATATTAACCTAAAGTCGTCGAGTCATTCTGTTTTTCCTCAATTATTCCAACTTCCCGAGGGATCTATTACATTACTTTTAGTTCAAAGAACTTTTGTCTTTAAGTTTCGTCTCTCAAGACGACCTGTTACTGTTACATTCGTATCATTCTTCATATAGACTAGTCTTGCACTGCAAAGCATCTGATATCAAACATTCTCAAATGGAAATAAAGTCCGTTGCAAGTACTTTCACGATTCAATTACAAGGAGGTGGCTGATAAGTGCTTAAATGTTGTTATATTTTGGTACAAATTTAGGCACTTATGGTTACTTGTTGTACAAGTTATCTTAGGATTAGGGCCTAAATGTGTTAGAAATGCAATGAATTTGATCCTAAGCCTTACCCCACTTGATTATGCAGGAAATACATGATTGAACCTGATTGAAGCAAAAGATTGAAGCTTTTCTGGATGCCATCGCTACAAGCGCAGAAGTCATCGCTAGTAGCGAGGATAGGCAGGGATTTCCAGACATCCATCGCTTGAAGCGCAGAACCCATCGCTAGAAGCGAGCTTAGGCAGGGATTATCAGGAGTTCATCGCTTGTAGCGATGAACTGGACGCTTGAAGCGAGCCTAGGCAGGGAATTTCAAAGGCTGGTCGCTAGTAGCGACAGACTGGTCGCTTGTAGCGACCAACAGGGCGGTTTAATGCTGATGGTGACGTGGAGCTCTTGGATTGGACCAACTGAAGTCCTCGCTACAAGCGACAGACTGGTCGCTTGTAGCGAGCGAAGATTTTCTCAGCATATAAATAGATTTTTAAGCTCATTTCTAAAAATATAGCTTTTTATCAGAATATTCATTTTTCCAGAGCTTAGAAAACATTTAATCTTTGAAAGAGAATAGGCTTAGAAGGAGGAAAACTTCATTTAGCAACTAGATTTGGATTGAAGAAGATCATTAGAAGCTTTGAGACATCAAGCTCTCAACTATCTTCATCTTTCTTTCCTATTTTGCAAGAGTTGTCATGAAAATGATCAACCAATCTCCTTTGTTGGGATTGATAGGTAATCAATCACTTATGTTGTAAACTTTTGATTATTCAATATATGATTCTAGCAATTTTTATATACCATTGAATTTCTTCTTGCTTTTCAATCTTATGTTTGATTTAAATGTTGTTGAAAAAGGCTTTTGAATCTAGGTTTAGAATGATTTTTTATCAAGATAAGAAATTCTAGAAATGGGATTTGGTTTTGATAATTACATTATAGTATTGAATCTTAATGCTTTTGGATCGTTTAATAGATTGAGAAATCATCGATTAAACGATACAATCGATATCTCGACGTCATTTGGGAAATCAATGATGTTATTGAGCAATACGTAATAATGCAATATATAAGAAAACGCTAGAATTCGTATTTGTGATCAATCGGATATAACCAATGTGTGATTGATGAAAGTCAATCCTAAACACCTTCTATGTCCTATTACTCTACCATTTATTTATTGTGCTTTAAAAATTTGATTAGTGTAGTAAAACAAACAAGTAAACCCTAACTTAAAACGATAATCGAAGTTGAACGGAATATGATATCGCCTTAATCCCTGTGGAACGATATAAAAACTGATACTTGCTTTTGTTCATTCAACAAAATGGCGCCGTTGCCGGGGATTAAAGTTTTATGATGTTATAATCATTGCAACTTTAATTATGGTTTTAAGCAATTTTGCACAAAATTCTTTTATGTATATAACTAATACTCTTATCCATCTTGTTTGCTAATTCTTTTTGGTCAGATTATTGAAATCGTTTATGCGAGGTCAAATTTCCGAGGACCAACTTCTTTTTGATTCCGAGATTGAAAGAACAGCTAGAAGAGCTAATAGCAAGAATCGGAGAAAGAAGCAACAAGCTAGGAGGAGGCAACAAGAGGAGAGTTCTGTTTCTAGTCATTCATCAAGTCCTAATCCAAACCAAGAATTTCAAATGGCTACGCCAGGAGGAGATGGTGCAGGAGGTTCTGGGGTTCCATGTATCAACAGTCCACGCCGGTTTGCACAACTAGGGAAAACGACGAGGACTGCCAAGCAAACAGAAATGAAGACAGGAATCCTACAAATCTTGTATGCTAATCCATTCTCAGGATTAGATCATGAAGACCCGTACCAACATCTCACAAAATTCTATGAGATTGCGGGAACACTCGGTGAGACGGAAAATAATGAGGAGGCAATGTGGATGAGAATGTTTCCACATTCTCTGATTGGCAAAGCAAAGGAGTGGTACTTAGACCAACCTCCTACGGTTATGACAAACTGGAATACACTTGAGGAGAAATTCCTTGATAGGTTCTTCCCTCAAAACCGGTTTATGGAGGCAAAGACAACAATTGCGGTGTTTTCACAAGGTACAGGTGAAACACTATGTGAAGCTTGGGAGCGTTTCAAGTCAATGCTCAGGAGATGTCCGAACCATGGATTTGATGAGTTAACACAAATTCATCTCTTCCGGAACGGAATGCTACAACAATCAAAGCTTTTGCTTGACGCTGCAGCTGGTGGTTCTTTAATGGCCAAGAGCGCGGAGGAAGCTGTTGCTATTATTGATAGAATGGCATTGAACGATCACCAAGCTCATCACAACCGGAGCCAAAGCCAAAGGAAGACTGGAATCTTAGAGTTGGGAACCAATGATGCAATCCTTGCACAAAACAAGTTGCTTACGCAACAAGTGGAAGAGTTGACGAAGAAAATGACCAACCTTCCCCAACAGATAAAGGACATTCAAAACGAGCAAAGAAAACAACATCAAGTCGCAGCTTGCGAGCTTTGTTCAGGAGATCACCCAACAGGATTCTGTCCACCCCCCACAGAAGAGGTAAGTTATGTTGGTAACCAACCAAGGCCTCAACAGTTTCCTAACCAATTCCAAAACCATCCAAATAACTTCCCAAGAGGGAATAACCCAAATTATGGTCAAGGGTGGAGAGGAGAAGCTGGCCAATACAACCGACAACCTTACCAGAATTACAACCAATACCAACCTCCACAACAAAACCGAAACCAATCCACTGATGAAACCCTCAATCTATTCATGCAGCAGTCAATGGCCAACCAGAAAAACACAGATGCGTCCATTAAAAACCTGGAGACGCAAGTTGGTCAATTGGCACAACAACTTTCACAAGCTACTCAACAAGGCGGAACCTTTACCGCCAACACACAAACCAACCCGAAGGATCATGCATCATCATCGAAATGACAATTAAGTCATTTTGATGAGGAAGTCCTTGCAGCAAGAGACAACGAAAATTGCAAGGCAATAGCTACAAGGAGCGGGAAGGTAATTGGCAAAGGTATCGGGGACAATCTAGAAGTAGAGAGGAAGGTGGTTGAGAATGAGGTGAATGAGAAGGATGAAGATGAAGGGCGTGAGGAAGAAACGGAGGATGTACATATAGAGGATGTAGAAGTAGAAAAAAATAATAAGGATGTAGTTGAAAATGAAAACATTGTATGGAAGAAGGATGTGGTGAAGGAGAAGAGCAAGAAGCAAGATATAGTGAAGAATGCACCAACACCGCACCTACCTTACCCAACTACACCAGCCAAAAAAGAGAAGGAGAGGCAGTTTGCTAGGTTCCTTGAAGTTTTCAAGAGATTACAAATCAACATACCATTCTCGGAAGCCTTAGAGCAAATGCCTACATATGCCAAGTTCATGAAGGAAATCTTATCCAAGAAGAGAAGGTTCAATGAAGAAGAAACAATTTTGCTAGATGCAAATTGTAGCGAGATCATCCAAAACACATTGGCAAGAAAGAAGAGAGATCCGGGCAAAGTTACATTGCTCGTGTCCATTGGCAATGTGGATGTCGGCAAGGCACTTATTGATTTGGGTTCAAGTATCAACTTAATACCATTATCCGTTGTCAAAAGGATAGGTCATATAGTTGTGAAGAGAACCAACTTAACCTTGCAATTAGCCGACAAATCCTACACTCGTCCATTGGGAATTGCTGAAGACGTGTTGGTGAAAGTCGACAAGTTCTTGTTCCCGGTTGACTTCGTAGTGATGGATATTCCGGAGGATGATGACGTGCCACTACTTCTTGGAAGAACTTTCATGCAAACGGCAAGGATGATGATTGATCTTGACGGAGGCTTAATGAAGGTCCGTGTGGACGATGAAGAAGTCAATTTCAACATCCATGAAGCCATGAGGTTCCCTAGTGATAAAGCTGCGTGTCTCAAGATGGATGCAACGGAAGAATTGATAGTTGATACGAGAAACCAGTTGCATGATTTGACGCATCTTGAGAGGGTTTTGACAAACGCACTAAGTATCCTAGGAGAAGAAGATGAACATGAGCTTGAAGAGTGTTTGAAGGAGCTCGATTCGTTGAAGGAAATTCCTCCTCATAAAGCAATAATCGAGGAATTGACGAATGAAGCTATAGTAGAAGAAGTGAAACCGGAGATGAAGATATTACCCTCACATTTGAAGTATGTGTTTCTTGACAAAGAGGGTACCAAACCGGTGATCATTAGTAGCTCCCTATCAAACCAAGAAGAAACAAGATTGGTAGAAGTTTTGAAGTCCAACAAAGAAGCAATAGGTTGGACACTATCCGACTTAAAAGGGATAAGTCCTTCCTATTGTATGCACAAGATCATGATGGAAGAGGATTATAAGCCGGTGGCACAACCTCAAAGACGGCTAAACCCAAACATGAAAGAAGTAGTCCGGAAAGAAGTAGTGAAGCTACTAGAAGCCGGCATGATTTATCCGATCTCGGATAGTACATGGGTTAGTCCGGTTCAAGTTGTCCCTAAGAAGGGAGGTATGACGGTTATCACAAATGAGAAGAATGAGCTCATACCGACGAGAACCGTGACCGGTTGGAGGATGTGTATTGACTACCGGAGGTTGAACAAAGCAACGAGAAAAGATCATTTTCCTCTACCATTTATGGATCAAATGCTAGAGAGGCTGTCAGGACAAGCTTTCTACTGTTTCCTTGACGGGTATTCAGGTTACAATCAGATATTGGTAAATCCAGACGATCACGAGAAAACTGCTTTTACGTGTCCTTTTGGGGTATTCGCATATCGACGCATGCCGTTCGGTTTATGTAATGCTCCAGCAACATTTCAAAGATGCATGCAAGCTATTTTTGCCGACTTGATAGAGAAAAGCATTGAAGTGTTCATGGACGACTTCTCAGTTTTCGGGTCATCGTTTGATTTATGCTTGGAAAATCTGGATACGGTACTGAAAAGGTGCAAGGAAACCAACTTGGTGCTCAATTGGGAGAAGTGTCACTTCATGGTAACCGAGGGTATTGTCCTTGGTCACAAGATCTCCTCAAAGGGTATCGAAGTTGATAAAGCTAAGGTCGACGTGATAGGAAAACTTCCACCACCAGTCAATGTCAAAGGAATCCGAAGCTTCCTAGGCCATGCCGGGTTCTATCGGAGATTCATCAAAGACTTCTCAAAAATCGCAAAGCCATTGAGCAATCTGCTCAACAAAGATAAGTCTTTTGATTTTGATATTGACTGTTTAAATGCATTTAATAGTTTGAAGGATAGCTTAACATCCGCACCCATAATCACCGCACCAAACTGGATATACGATTTTGAACTTATGTGCGATGCTAGTGATTATGCGGTAGGCGCGGTGTTAGGTCAACGCAAAAAACAAAATTTTTCATGCTATACACTACGCAAGTAAAGTTTTAAATGACGCACAAGTCAATTATGCCACCACAGAAAAAGAATTACTTGCCATAGTGTTTGCATTAGAAAAATTTCGTTCGTATCTCATAGGTTCGAAAATTGTTATTTGGACTGACCATGCAGCTATTAAGTACTTGATTACCAAACCCGACTCAAAGCCGAGACTCATCCGTTGGATGTTGCTACTCCAAGAGTTTGATTTGGAGATTAAGGACAAGAAGGGGACTGAGAACCTTGTAGCTGATCACCTGTCCAGATTGGTGAACAAAGAGATAACGAAGAATGAAAGGGACATCCTAGAAGAGTTCCCGGATGAGCAGTTGCTTACGGTACAAGAAAGACCATGGTTCGCGGACATGGCCAACTACAAAGCAACGGGTTTCATTCCGGAGGATTACACTTGGCAAATGAAGAAAAGGTTGTTGAGAGACGCCACTCAATTCATTTGGGATGACCCGTACTTATTCAAGATTGGAGTAGACCACTTAATCAGAAGATGTGTTGCTAGAGAAGAAGCCAAGGACATCATGTGGCATTGTCACAACTCGCCATATGGTGGTCACTACAGTGGAGAAAGAACTGGAGCTAAAGTTCTTCAAGCTGGCTTTTATTGGCCCTCGCTGTTCAAAGATTGTTATGAACATGCGAAAGAATGCGAGAGTTGCCAGAAGACCGGAGGGATTTCAAAGAGGAATGAAATGCCTCTACAAAGTATCCTTGAAGTCGAAGTCTTCGATTGTTGGGGTATTGACTTTGTAGGGCCATTTCCATCTTCTTTGAATAACGAGTATATTCTGGTGGCTGTTGATTACGTTTCAAAATGGGTCGAAGCAATAGCATCTCAGAAAGCCGATAGCAAAACAGTGGTCAAGTTTCTGAAAAGGAACATCTTCTCCCGATTTGGAACTCCAAGAGTGCTTATAAGTGATGGAGGTTCACACTTCTGCAATCAGCAGTTAGCAAAAGCACTTGAGCATTATGGAGTAAAGCACAAGGTAGCTTCACCATACCATCCACAGACGAACGGTCAAGCCGAGGTGTCCAACCGAGAAATCAAGCGGATACTTGAGAAGACCGTGTCATCCTCAAGGAAGGATTGGGCGTTGAAACTGGACGAAGCGTTGTGGGCCTATAGGACCGCATACAAAGCTCCTACGGGTTTCACCCCATTCCAGTTGGTGTATGGGAAAGCGTGCCACTTGCCGGTCGAGTTGGAGCATAAAGCGTTTTGGGCGCTCAAGTTTTTGAACTTTGATCAAGAGCAAGCTGGGGAGAAGAGAAAACTTCAAATGCATGAGTTAGAAGAGATGCGTGACCAAGCCTATCAGTCAAGCAAGCTCTATAAGGAAAAGGTTAAACGGTATCATGACAAGAAGATCATGAAGAGGGAATTCAAGCCTGGTCAGATGGTGTTGCTTTTCAATGCAAGACTGCGTTTATTTCCGGGTAAATTGAAGTCCAAGTGGTCCGGTCCGTTCATGATAAAGGAAGTGAAACCTTATGGAGCTGTGGAACTTGAGGATCCTATCACCAAGTCGACGTGGACAGTGAATGGACAAAGGCTGAAGCCATATTTCGGAGGTGAAGTCGTTCGACACACGACGACGATTTCACTCATCGATTCACATACATAAGCGAAACAGGCGTCGATCTAATGACGTTAAACAAGAGCTTGTTGGGAGGCACCCCAATTTTGTAAGTATGTTGTGTTTTTAGTCGTAGTTTACTTCTGTACAGATATTTATGCATGTTGGGTTAGTGGTTAGAACTTCAAAATTTATTTTTCTGTTTTCTGTCATGGTCGCTACAGCGACCAACTCATCGCTGTAGCGATGGAATTTACACGTGTCGCTTGTAGCGACGCACTTGTCGCTTGTAGCGACAACTTTTGTACTTGTGCTTGTAGCGCCCCTGTTCGCTTGTAGCGATGGGCTTCTTGCCTGTCGCTGTAGCGACGAATCGCGCGCTTGTAGCGAGCGTATCAGAAATCAGTTTTATAATACCCAGGCTTGACCTGTCGCTTCAGCCACCCCCCAACCACTTTTATTTATTGCTTTAGGCTTTTTAACTTACATTTTCGCATCTGAACATATCTGTTTACATTCCATTAGCATCCATTCAATTCTGCATCTCTGTCATTTCTATTTCTGCATAAATCTGCTAATTCATCTCTGTGCCTGTGCAAACTTGCATCCTAACAACTCAAGTAAGTATTTCGTTCCTCTCTGTTCCTATTATTGAGCTTTATACTGTGTTTTTGTGCTGCATGCTGATTTTAGAAATTTAGGGTTTTAGGGTTTTACGAAATTTCAATTAAATCATGCCCTGTTGTTACCCAGTGCTTATAATTAGTTTAAGCTGTTGTAAATGACCTAGAATCACTAGGAAAACTTCCCTTTAATCCTCTTGTACATAGGAATCGTATTTTTGGAAAAACCCCTTTGTGAAAATTCAAAATAAATTAGGGTTTTTGAGGATTTAGGTAGTTTAAGTGATTGTTAGTCATTTATTTTAGCTTTAATGTTGATTTCGCATGCTAGAACCAAGTCAAAATCAAGAAAAACATAAAATTTGAAAAAGGGTCTGGTCGCTAGAACTGCGCTTGTAGCGCAGGAATCTGGGTTTTTCTGGGTTTCGTCGCTACAGCGACCAAGCTGTCGCTTGTAGCGAGCGAACCCAGATTTTGTTTTATTCTTGTTTTAATTGATATTTGACTTATACCCTACCTGACTTTCATCTGTTTTGATCACTTTTGTAGGAATGGCACCAAAAACATCATCTAAACGTCAAAGGAATGTGGAAAGTTCCTCTTCACGACCAAGAGTCAATGTTCCGCAACACGATGCAGCTCGTTTCCTCAGCTGGAGGAACCAGGAGCGATACGAGGAACTGAGGACGAGAAGAATCTGGTCCGAGAAGAGATTTGAGATCTCTGAAGAAGGGGATTATGCACATATAGCAGCTGTAATAAACGAGAGGAAGTGGGGAATCCTTTGCACACCTCCTAGGAAGATCAATTATGAGATCGTTCGCGAGTTTTATGCGAACGCGATCCCCGCCGATCCTTCAGATGAGTTCACTTTCACTACCTATGTGCGTGGGCGCACCGTTACATTCGACCGCATGTCCATCAACTCATATCTGGGCAAGCCTATGGAGGTGGTTGAAGATGAAGAAGATAACCCCCTTGCACCCACAGCACTGTGTGACTTTGGTGAGCGTCAGAGGAGTGGAGAGTGGGACCACGACACCATAGCACAGGACATCTTCCAAGCGGGGAAGAGTTACGATGTGAGTCGGGCTTCGGGTAAGCCTTTCAGAGCACTCCGTGAGCACATGACTACTGAGGCTCAGGTAATCCTTACCTTGATTTTATATAACATTCGCCCTAAGTCTCACACCTCTTCCACCACTTTAGATGTGACCCCCTTAGTCCATTACATCCTCACTCAGCGTCAGGTGGACGTAGCTAGGCTCATTGCTAATGAGATGAGGATTGTTGCTGAAAGTGGACTATTACCCCCGGCCAAACCTAAATGTCCCTTGACTTTTCCCGGGTTGATTATGGGTCTATGTAGGAGAGCCAGAGTTCATATGCCATCACAAGTTGATGAGGAGATTAAAAATCCTATTGATGATAGATACATCAATAGGTATTGCTCTGCACCTGCACCTGTTGCACCACCATCACCACCTCATACCTCACCACGACCATCATCCTCAGCAGGACCTTCACATATGCCACCACCACCACCTCACACTACTAGCCACACTAGCCATCCGACCATCCCACCTTTGGACTTTTCCGGTTGGAATGCTACTGTGAGTTCTATGCTGTTGGCGCAGAATGCGTCAAATCATCGGGCACTTACTACGATTCAGAGCCATCTGCACGACAGTGGCCATAGCCCGTGGACACCTGCATTCTTCTCGGAGCACATTGCTTGGCCTGGGGACAGGCCATTCTTTCCAGGAGGGGCAGAGGCAGCTGGAGCTGGTGATGATCAGGATGTTGGTGACGATGGTGATGACGACGTTGATGTCGACGCTGATCTGGGGGATGGTTCTTCTTTTGAGTCTATTGATCGCAGGGTAGCTGATTTGATTGACTCTGACGACGACATGGCCACAGATTCAGATTGATGCAGAGCTGCAGTTTATGATTTGTTTTCTTTCGTTTTATTTATTCTGCTTTGTACTTTAACATTTTGATTTATGTTTTGTACTTTGAGTATTTCCGTTGTACCTTGGATAATATTATGTTTATGTTTATGTTATTTATATTTTGGGTATAACATGTTAGTATAGTTAGTATTTATTTATGCTTTAGTATTTTTGTTAAAATTTTTTGAAAATCCATCCCAACAAATTTTGAAAGAAAGATGATTGATTCAAAAGCAATGCTTGAACTGTGAATCATCTGAGTGATAATGATAAGAATGAGTGTTAAAGCGCGCAGCTAAGGTACTCGTTTTCTCGTTTTTCTAGGTATATTCTTTAATGTGAATAAGTTCTTTACACGCACAAGTTGATTTATTCAGTTTTTAAGCAAGCATGTGTTTAGTTTTGAACCAATTTAGAACTAGCCAAAAATGTGAGGAATCCTCAACCAATGTATATATATGCAGGAGACCAATACCATGTTTAACTTAGTTAGATTATGTTAAATCTGTTGTTGTTTTAATTTGTATAAGAGCATTGAAATGATCAAGGCAATTGTTTGAATTTGAGAGAAATACTTGACCAAATGAACCTACCCTGTGAGATGAGTGAGTATCTGTTAACCCAGCTGAGCCTAATGGAATCAGAATTGTTAACTGTGGACTGACAATTTAATAAGCTCATCTGCTTATTTAAATTGCCGGAGTTTGTAAAAAAATTCAGTCACAGTTAACTCTCTATTGAATTCTGATAATTGTTTTCTTTTGAACCCTTATCCGTCATTTTTATTGACCTTTGCCATAATAACAAAGGAACATTCGATTAGGGTATCATTGGAATAAGTTGGGGAGAAAGGAAGGTTTTATTTAAGTCAATGTATGGTGAATAATGTTTATTGATCTTGACAACAAGAAAAAGAAATGAAAAAAGAAAGAAAAGCAAACCAAGAAAAAGAAAAGAGAAAAATGAAAAGGTTTGCAAGTTTTCTAAGAAAAAGAAAAGTTGTCAAGAATCAATCAAGAATAGAAAAGAATGAAATTCACCAAGTGTTGTATTGGAGAAAGAAGGAAGTTGTAATTAGTTTGAATGTTTCCTTTTGCTTGGCCATTTGAATTCAAATATCCCACATATGACAATTCTTTTGTAGCCTAGCCCAATTACAACCCTTAAAGTCCTTTTGATCAATGCCTTTTATGCTTTTTGAAATGATAATAAGATAGACACATAATTTGATTGTATGTTATCATGTTTATTGGATGAGTGTTCATAACCCTCACAAATGATTTCAATTGTTCATATACTTAATATAGAAGTGTGTTAGGTTTGGTTCAAATTTAAACATGTTGCTTGTTTAGGATTGTATGATTTAATTCCTTGTGTTTAGAACTAGTTCACATTTGTAGAATGTATCTTGTTTAATGAGAAAATGGACTTAAGCTTGTGCAATCACATTTGAATCACTCTTTGGATGTTTAATTCTTCACACTTTTGAATCCTTTGCTAAATTGCTCAATACTGTGGTTTTAAAAGCTTTGAAAAATTTCCTTTTGTTCTTTGGTTTGAGGACAAACCAAAATGTAAGTTGGGGAGAGTTTGATAAGTGCTTAAATGTTGTTATATTTTGGTACAAATTTAGGCACTTATGGTTACTTGTTGTACAAGTTATCTTAGGATTAGGGCCTAAATGTGTTAGAAATGCAATGAATTTGATCCTAAGCCTTACCCCACTTGATTATGCAGGAAATACATGATTGAACCTGATTGAAGCAAAAGATTGAAGCTTTTCTGGATGCCATCGCTACAAGCGCAGAAGTCATCGCTAGTAGCGAGGATAGGCAGGGATTTCCAGACATCCATCGCTTGAAGCGCAGAACCCATCGCTAGAAGCGAGCTTAGGCAGGGATTATCAGGAGTTCATCGCTTGTAGCGATGAACTGGACGCTTGAAGCGAGCCTAGGCAGGGAATTTCAAAGGCTGGTCGCTAGTAGCGACAGACTGGTCGCTTGTAGCGACCAACAGGGCGGTTTAATGCTGATGGTGACGTGGAGCTCTTGGATTGGACCAACTGAAGTCCTCGCTACAAGCGACAGACTGGTCGCTTGTAGCGAGCGAAGATTTTCTCAGCATATAAATAGATTTTTAAGCTCATTTCTAAAAATATAGCTTTTTATCAGAATATTCATTTTTCCAGAGCTTAGAAAACATTTAATCTTTGAAAGAGAATAGGCTTAGAAGGAGGAAAACTTCATTTAGCAACTAGATTTGGATTGAAGAAGATCATTAGAAGCTTTGAGACATCAAGCTCTCAACTATCTTCATCTTTCTTTCCTATTTTGCAAGAGTTGTCATGAAAATGATCAACCAATCTCCTTTGTTGGGATTGATAGGTAATCAATCACTTATGTTGTAAACTTTTGATTATTCAATATATGATTCTAGCAATTTTTATATACCATTGAATTTCTTCTTGCTTTTCAATCTTATGTTTGATTTAAATGTTGTTGAAAAAGGCTTTTGAATCTAGGTTTAGAATGATTTTTTATCAAGATAAGAAATTCTAGAAATGGGATTTGGTTTTGATAATTACATTATAGTATTGAATCTTAATGCTTTTGGATCGTTTAATAGATTGAGAAATCATCGATTAAACGATACAATCGATATCTCGACGTCATTTGGGAAATCAATGATGTTATTGAGCAATACGTAATAATGCAATATATAAGAAAACGCTAGAATTCGTATTTGTGATCAATCGGATATAACCAATGTGTGATTGATGAAAGTCAATCCTAAACACCTTCTATGTCCTATTACTCTACCATTTATTTATTGTGCTTTAAAAATTTGATTAGTGTAGTAAAACAAACAAGTAAACCCTAACTTAAAACGATAATCGAAGTTGAACGGAATATGATATCGCCTTAATCCCTGTGGAACGATATAAAAACTGATACTTGCTTTTGTTCATTCAACAGTGGCCGTACACTTGGTACAAATTCCTTTCTATCTGACATCCTGATGTAACTATTATCACAACCATGTACATTGTTCACATTCCCACTGCGAAGAACCTTAAGGCTCGAGAAATCTTATGAGCCACTATTGTTCCGATTTAAATAATCAACGTTAACACGTAGTTAAGGTCTTAGGAGCTTTCTTCTTCTTTCTATGATTCTGACAATCTTACTTCAATTACGATATTCCTTACTCATGGGAATTAATACTTGCTTTACCCATAATTTCAACTTATGAAAGTTTAGTACAAGTGACGTGTAGCATAAGCCGTCTCACATACCATCATATAATATTATCCATAGCACACATAGCTTCTATACATGATCGAGTACGTGTACACTCCTATCGGGTACACCGTACGCCGCCTCGTCATTGTCCAACTAATGGGACACCATACTTAATCAACTTATACTTGAGACAAAACCACGTCAACCAAGATCACTCTCTTAACCTTTGATTCATTCTTGTATTCTTTGAACATTCACAATCCCACAACATAAATTATGGTTATATTCCGTTGGCGTTATAACTTATTCTGTCCAAGGACATTCTCCGTTTTCGAAAAGAAAACTCTATTCTGTTCGCTATCAAAATAGCACTCTTAAACTCTGAATCCTTTAATTCATAACTTCAATTCACGTAGTCTTTTACTATAAACTATGAGTACTCTTCTGATCTGTGTAAAACATTTCCTTCCTTTAACTGTCAACATTAAGTCCAAGAATTTTTGAATTCCTCTACCGAAATTTGTTCAATAATAACAACCCTGTTATGCATATGACTTTTCTGTTAAAACATTACCGTCTGCGTACCACGATTACTAACACATGTCTCATGACTATAAAAATGTTACACTACTATCTGAGTAGCTTAAACTATACCTGATCAGTATACATAATACTAATCATAACCTGTTACATGCCTGTTACATGCGACATGCTAGCATAACGCGGATACGATGCGGAATAACTGTATGCCACGGCATAATTCCTCTTTGGTTAAACTTACTACTCAAATTAACTTTAAGTTACTGAGCTAAACAGCTAAATCACCGTATGAAATGTGGCCTCCTTCGCGTGCTATAATTACATCCTTTAAAGTTATCAACCTGCTTCGATTCTCTTATCTCTTGAGTTTCGGGGTCTGATACATTCCTCGACTTATCTATTAAAATTCCCTGTTAGAACTGATGATAAGCTCAAGTCATCATTACTTACACATATTCTGTAACTTGAGATTTAATCTCTGAATACCTTTCCTATAATTCCTCTGACAAGGACTTCACAAGCATCCTTTTCTCTAAACTTCAGCTTTGATTTGTCTGTTAACTCATAATTGGATTTCTTCTCCGCTGCGCAACTCTGATTTAAACAACTTGCTTTAGGATCACTATTACCATATAAAATCTCCTTGACCAATCCTTTGACTTTGTATTTCCTTTCGGACATAAACAATGTTCTTACTTTCACGGAACACACCGAAACCTATAAACAGTCTTTAACAATAATACGAGCCCAACGATGCTCCTATTAAAACAACTTAAGTCCATACATTATTTATTTGTGGTAACTTCTAGAAACATTCTTTGACTTCCGGAAATTCTCGTCTTTCACATACTTAATCAATAAATGAATCGAGTCTCATCCTGTAATTATCCGTAGGGATTTCACATCCACAACCTTTTTCCAAGACTCTTAGGTCCACATAACTCTAACATAACTCTTGGTTACTTCTCGGATTGCTCCGGGAATAATCCGTCTGAATAAAACTCAACTTTTACCGGCTCTCCTGTAAAAATCAAACATGTGATACACCTCTTCGAATACCTGATTAATAAATCTGTAAGCTTCGATACTTAACATTTTCTATTGAGTCCTTCCTATAACTTATTACTGTAATCACAATTCCATTCTAATCCTGTTATCTGAATAATAGTCCATCTGATTTCCCGACCGTTGCCCTCTTCATGGTTTCAAACAATCCAAAGTATGTATTTTCTACCATCTTAACACATACCCACATAGCGTGATCTTTGTCGGCTTACCCGAATACGTATGCAAGGGGCCCATCTAAAGAGAATATAGAACTCCTTAACTTCAACCATACTTTAACTGTAACTTATATATAAGTGACGTTCTTCCTGTTGCCAGAGCCTCGAAATAGTTCTCAGCTAATTCCTGTTTTAATTCTCGAAAGCGGTCTGCTATAATCCGACAACATAAAATTCAACCTTTACTTCATACCCTTACCGGGATTTTCCTTCACTTGTTTGCTGAACTCGCGTTCCTCATACCAAGTACCTTGATGACCCACAACAAAGGAAGGTAACCTGTTCCATCTGTCCACTATTTCGCTTAATCCATAAATGAGTCTCTTACCTATCAGATATTTAAATCTCATCCATTTTAAGTGTGCAAGTCCTTCCACCTTACACACTATATCCTCACCGGAAGCCCAGAGTTTGCAATAACTAACTGTCCATTCCTTATTCCAAGTCGCTGGGTTTGGTAACACAATCCATTGCATCTGCAGCCGGAATTAAAACTCTAATCAACCCTTAACTTTAATTTTCCAAATCATTCTTCAGAGTACACTATAATTCTTTACTCTTCACATCTCCTCAGAGAAGGCATCGCTCAAGGATGCGTCCAACTAGTTAAGGTACTTGACCTCACTCTTTAATCCCTTTTAAAATCCTGAAACTTTGCCATTAACTGGCTCAGTTACATCACTGTTAGAGAACCATCCTTCGACCTTAAGCACTTTACAAAATTCCGTCTTAGAATCTGACGTCTTAACCTTCGCCCTTTGAACACTTCTTACCTCCTTGGTCACATTCAGCTCTCGGATATTTGTCCTAACTGTCACATACTAGACTGAGTTGATCAGGCTCAACTAGACATGACCTTTAGAACAACATCCGGAACCCAATGATTCCACTACTTTTATTGAATCTTAAGCGACCCATGGCACGGTCTGAATCGACCTGCTCTGATACCAATTGTAACACCCATACTAACTTTAACTAGTATATTAGCATGTGCGTTAAACTGATACTGGATACATTTAAAATTTCAATAATAATAATAATACATCACAACAGAATAATTACACGTTTACTCGTTTGTACAATAATCCAATACCGTTACAATACTTTTACAAATGTCCATAAAGCTTCTGAGCTGGTACACCACGAGTAAATGCACTCCATCCAGTACCTCTATGAAAATCTTCGTCACGAACCTCTGACTAGCCTGTAAACCTGCACCAGAAGGAATGGGATGAGACATAATGTCTCAGTGAGCTCTACCCAACCGACTGTTTGGCAACCACAGGGAACCTAGGGTCGCCATGCCTACCTTGGCAATCTTGGGGATTTCCTATGATCGCCAAGTCTTTTATCTGCCTATGACTATAAGTCCTCCTGTAACTATAACTTGAACTGCCTATAACCTTTGCTGTGACTATCTATAACCATAACTGTAATCTGCCTATAACTTTAACTTAGTGATCGAGGGGAAACCTAGGATCACTTTCTGATAACTGTCTATAACTATAACTATGAGTTTCCTGTGACTATAACTGTAACTGTAACTTTGACTATAACTATATAACATAGAACATATTCACAGTTCGATAGCAGTTTTATGTTAGCTGTTAGCGTTGAACAAACAATTAATCTGAGTTCATTTTACGGAGGGCACCCCGGGTGGAGCAACCCCGAGATACGTCTCCCTATGAACCGGTGAAACTCCTATCATATCAGGCTATCACCGGACTCCCTATGAAATTGCATGTGGATAACCCTCTCGGAGAAATCCCATCCGGCGTATCCCGGAGTCTGATGAACATGCCTATGACTGTGAAACGTGCAAGCACGCCAATATCTTTAATCTTTAATTCTTTAACTTTAACGTATGAACATATAGTCTGTTACTATGAACCTATAACATTTCTTGTAATCTATAACCTTGGCTTATCGTTCTCATAAGCCTCCTATAATTGTTGATGAACCAACACTATAAACCTATCTATAACTATGATTGCCAAAGCATTCCCATTGCTTATGTATTCCAAAAGGATACGTCTATAACTTGTTCACCTATTATATGTTCTTGCCTTATCAAGTCATATGCCAATCTTAGGGATTTACTATCCCAATTACTCATCGTTGGGAACTAAGCCCCCTTGTCTTGCTCGTTACTTAGGGTTTACTCTACCCATAGTCATGATTAATCCTTGATTCCTATGAGGTTAAACCCCAAGGCTATGGAAGGTTTCTAACCCCACACTCATGCTAATACGAGGTACACTATGATCTATTCTTCCATTTTTAAAAACATAAAAGCATACTGGCGCTGTGCGGATGGTTTCTGGCCTTAAATCAAGTTTTCAAAAATGGGGTAGTATACTGCTCCCATCGTGGCACGACATGCTTCCATCGTGGCACGATGGCGTGCTGATCCTTATGATCATGGCACGATGGGTGCCATCGTGGCACGATGAATCCAGGGGTGCCAGGCCCTGTAGCTGTTTCAGAAAGTTCAAAAACGTGTTTTCCATTCCAACACAGTTTAGCAAGCATTTATACATCAAAATTCAAGGTTTTTAGCATATATGATCATAGCATAACAAGTATTAACAATAGGGAAACTATCTATTACAAATCTAGGCAAAATCATCATAAATTCCTTTCCTCTCTAAACCATAACAATAACTACCCAAAGGGGTGTAAATCTATGGGAGCTCACCTTATACATGATTCCAATCTTTGCCAAGCTTTAACTCAAAACCCTAGCTCATCTCTTACTCTTCTCTTGCTTCCTCTTTAACTTCTTCTTGCTCCAAAATCCCCCAAAAGCCATGCTTGCTTGGAACACAAGGTTTAGGGTTAAGTTTAATGCTTTGAGGGGTGATGATTGATAATGAAATGAAGATGAAGAGGGAAGGGCGAAAAAGAGAGAAGAAGGGGAACAATTTTCTGATTTTTGGGTGGAAAACAAATGAGTAGAAACTTGGCCAAAACTCATATTTATCCAATAAGCCTTTTCCTCTTAATTACAACTATGCCACTTCTCAAATTACAATCTTGCCATTGCTTGCAAACGAAGTTTCTAACACGTTTAACTGATGCCTCTAAGCGGGATATTACAAATGGTATTATAGTTGTCATCAGTTCTTTGTTAAATTGATTATTATGAATCTAAATGTCAATTGTTTACTGCATGTCATTTGACAACTCACTAAGCAAATTCTGCATCTTTAGGGTACAACATGTTTCTGGCTCGAATTCGCTAAGCCTATCCTTGCTCGCTAAGCGATTTGGTTTGACCTAATGTGCAAGATCTTTCTGCTTCTAGTTTGCCAAGCGAGTTGTACTGGTTAATTGAATTTTCTAGTCTCTAAACCATATGTTCATGCTCATGACTGTGTCACTTAATGTGTCCTGTTTTTATGACCGTGTAATTTTAAACCATTTATACTACATAAACATCATTGTTTGTCTTTTGTTGTTGCCTTGGATGATAATAGCTTATTAATTAGAGAATGAACGATGTTTGTTGTTATAAGTTTCTCAAATAATGATAATGTAGTATTGGCATTTTATTTTTATGGTGTTTATACTAATAGTGTTTTGCTTGTTTGCAGCTTGCTGCTGTAGCATTAAGCATTGGTGTAGGAAGTTTTGATTCCCCAACAGAACTGCAAGGACTGCCACATTTATTAGGCATGGATAAATTATATTGAAGTTTTTCTATTTTATTTTATTTTATAATTTATTACCGGACTAATACTGTGTTATCTCGGTTGTAGAACACATGTTTTTTGGCAAGGAGCAAAAAAATTCCAAAAATGACGAGGTATGTTCAAAACTCATAACTAATTGGAATTCAATTGATAAATTTTTATTTTTGATTAATGTTTTTGTTAAAACATCACATTCACTTTTATTTTATCTGATTGTGCATAGTATCTTGACTTTATATCTGAACATGGTGGCTACACAAATGCATCTACATATGCTGAATATAGCTCCTACCATTTTGAAATAAGTGGAAAATATTTAAAAGCTACTTTGGAAAGGTAAATTTTTCTATGTTCTTGTAGTACCTTGTATATCCAAATTGTTTTGGGCAATGACAGTTCTTGGATCCTCTCCCGATATCCAAGCCGGTCTAATTTTAATTCATTTTTTTAATAATTTAAGTGTCTTTGTTAACAAGATTACACTGAGCACAAACTGTGCCAAGTGAAACAGAAATATAATGCCACCTGAAATGAATACACCAGGCCTGCAAGCTTTTGCAGGACATGTAGCTTTCAGTTGATATACATGTCCGTATTTGACATTTACTCTATGCCGATCCTTATGCAGCTGTACATCAATGGGGAAAAATTTAACCAACCAATATTTCATTGCAACAATATTTCTGGATTTGTCGAGCCTGTAAGTTAATTTCCCATTATTTGCTACCCTGATCTTGTTTCTATATATTCTTCCTATATATTCTGTAATTATTTCTTGTTGTATTCAAAATTTTGTCCTAAAACTTTTTGTAACTTTCTAAAATTGCAACGTAGGTGGTCCCAGCTGATCAACACAGGGCTCTTTACTCCACACACTCATTTAAGATCATATTCAAAGAGGGAGGATGTGGAACCTTCATTCCTCTTTTCTTCAATTTGATTGCTTCAGTGAGACAGTATAATCAACATGCTAATGTGCCGCCAGAATCTCATGTGGATCCTTTACAGGCATCTTAGACTCCTGTTGATGAGATGATGAGACATGCGTAAGTGAAAATTAAACTTGTAATTTTTTCTGTTAAGTCTGTTAGGGTATGGATTGTATTGTTTATAATCCAGAAACCGAGGATTTATAGTTGAAAACATTATGCAGGTACGTTGATTCTAATGATCCAACAAGAATATTTCTGCAGCAACCAAATGCTGATTCTCAGCAAGATATGTTTATACGGATATTGTGCATTTTAATATGAAAATAAATAAAACCATAAGAGGGAACTGTTTCTCATGTATGATTAGCAACTCATATATTATCAATTGTATTTTATCAGTAAAAGATTGGTTATCTTTTTATAAGGTGACAACCGTCTCCTGTGAAAGCATCTTGGTTATCTTTTCTTATGCATGCTTTAATATAACTTCCTAGCTATATTGTATTGATATGTATTTTTTTTAATATATTTTGGAATATTGATGTGGAAAGTTGCGGATTGATTATGTAATATCAAATTAGATAATATAACTTCCTTTTTTACATTAAAATTATCCATATTTGTTTTTATATTTTTAATATAAAAGAAAAGAGCAGGTGTTAAGCTTATTTATTAAGCAATTTAAAAAAATATATAGATTTCGCAACAGTGGATTTTAGAACTGATGTGAAAATTACATATTTTACATCAGTGTTTACCTTATACCTGATGTGAAAACCCCGTTGTCAAATTTTAAAGTGCGTCTATTACAACAGTGGAAGATAGAACTGATGTAGAAAATAAGTTTTCACAACAGTTCGTACCCGATGTGAAAAGATGTGCACATACTACATCAAGCCACCTTACATCGGTTGACAACTGATGTAAAAAGTCATTTCCAACTGATGTAAAAAGTCATTTCTGTAGTAGTGTTTATTTTAAAATTAATTAGTCCAAACACATAACATGTCATGGTATTCTTGAATGATGGATATATCTAACTAAATTTTAAGAATATTACTATGTTCACCTTTTATAAATCAGTGGTATGCACCGTGACTTGGAGGTCGATGACCTCAGCTGTTATTAAGGTTTTAAGTTTAACTCCCTGCTGTTGATATGTAAGGACCTTTTTGATAAAGATCTATAAGTATTTTTGTTAGCATTCATGAGCCTCTAAATTTTATCTCACCTAAAAAAATCAACAAAACAAACACGGTGACTCATATTTGCCAAAAAGAAAGTCTTATGAAGATACATGCATGTATATGTTGCAAGTCACTTAAAAGCACGAGGCGTCGCGCGGGTCCCATAAACCTAAGCAGTAGCTACATTTTTTTTGAGAGGTGCAATAACTATATTATTATTATTATTATATGTAGCTTCCTCTAAAAAAAACTATATTATTTCTGGTATATCCGTAAATTGAAATGTACAACCCAATTATTTCTTAAATTAATAAACTAATGATTATTTTAACAAAATAAAAATTTATTTATCGATATTTATATTTTATGAAATATTATTTAATAAAAAAAATATTTAATTGCTTATAAGAATTATACTACTTTTATATATATTTTATTGTAAAATATAATAGATATTCATTATTATGAATCATAAAAAAAAATTATTTCACAGTTTTCGCGAACATAGTTCAGGTGGCATGGACAACGCATTGTTATATGCATAAGCTGATGTTCGAACTCCGGACACCCACTTATTCATTTTAATAGGTGAATTCTATTCTAGTTACTAGGTTACTTGACAAAAATAATTATTTCACCGACATTTTCATAAATAAAATTTAGTTATTATAATTGTAAATGAAAAAAATATTTTTATTTTAAAAAATAACTCATTTGACTCTTAATTTATTTGAGTGTACCGTAGAAATTGTCATATTATTAATTTATAAATATTTCTCAAACTAGGGTTCATAATAAATCAAGATGTAGAAATCCTCAATTTTGGTATGATTTAAGGCTTATAAAAAGAATGTTAGGCGGAAAGAGTGATCACATGGTCACTAGACCGGTTAAAATTTTGTTTCGGTCGAAGTCTATATTATGTATCACCATTGAACCAATTCCTCCACAGGCTCCAATGCAGCTACACGTTGTAGATTTGACAAAGAATAAAGTCAGGAAACCAATTGAGGATTGACATAGCAATACATTTTATGATATGTGTATTGTTGATTTTGGAGTGATACATTGACGAGAATGACTATATTCGATAGTGTAGAAATGACATATTTATATGAGAATATTTTTTATTTTCTTTTTACTTTTCTTATCTTTTTTTATTTTATTTAGTTAGATTTTTATGTCCTGCAAACTTTCCTTTTTCTTTTTTTTTTATAAATGAGTTTTTTTTACAAAATTTTTGACAATTTTTTTTGACATAATAAAAAAGACGAGGTTTACATAAAAAACATATATCTATAATTAATAATGCCAAGCAAGTTGCTCGAAAGAAACATTATTAAAATATTATAGTACACAAGTTGATAATAATGCCAATCTATTAAAGTATTAATCATTTAAGGCTATTGTCTGCATTTTCTTTATCATCTTTGGTCATCATAACGGTATTTCTAATGACCCACTATGATTTTTCCGCATTTATTTTCCAGACTAGGAATAAAATATTGTCAACAGATTATTTTTTTATGAGCAAGTATGGTTAACAATTATCTTGACGTGTAAGTAGCACTAATTTTCACGGTTATTTTAGTCGATCTAGTAACGTATGAGAACTTTTAATTTGTTATTCTTGAATATCTACTACTCTGTACTAGTTAGAAGGTGATCTAAATGCAGTGTCATGGATTTCAAGCACGATGTTGTTTGAGGATAAAAACAAATTAACAATGTTTTTTTTTAAAATGTTAATTGTATCTATGGTATAATTTCGTACATTTCTTATATTGACAAATGTTCAATTCATATTTGAATTAAGCACCTAACTTATCGTATGTATCAGTCAAATCAAAAAGATTATCCTATGTACTAATAAATTAAGCACCTAGTTTCTAACTTATCCTAAGTTTAAGTTAAAAGTAACTTTGAGAAAGTCTTTTTCATATGGATGCATATGTGAGTTTGTAGATACTTATAAAGAGTTGCTACATTTTTGTGTTATATTTTTTCCTTCTAATTGTATCTGTTGTTTAGCCTATTTAGTTTATAATTTTATTATTTTTTAATCTAATTAAATTACTGAAATATTTTCAATAATTACACAACATTTCGGAATTATTATTTTATTAGAAAAATGGACACTGCTATTTTCTAGAAGATTTTTTTTTTTTTCAAAAATGGCTTACAGATAGTAGAGTGTCAATATAATGTTGCGAGAGCACTTGAGTTATTTTATCTGCAAGGTAGAGGACACGCTGGCGGCTGATGTGGACACTTGTTTCAAGTCTTGAAATGTTAGATAGGGATAGGTTACTGGAATGGAAAAAATACAGTGCATTCAACCCCATTCTTTTCTTACTCGTGGGACCAACAGTCCAAGGCTATTTTTTTTAAAACTGAATATCTGCAACATGTACATGTAAAAACTAATCTATTAAAAAAAAATTGTAAAGACAAATGTTATATAAGATGTTGTTATGTTTTCCTCAATTAATATTTTCAAAATATAAATTTTTTATTATAAAAATAAAATATTAATGATCAAAGTTATTCATTGACATATAAGTGGTCAAATGCAACATGTATTTAGAAACATTAATAATTTTTAAATTCAAATCCAATTTTAAAAAATAAATAAAAACATATTCATATTGTAAGATTTTAAATTGAAAAATAATTATATAGTTAAGAATGAATTTATCAAAGAAAAATATTTGAAAAAATTAGCGGTTATTTTTGGAGTTCCTTCTAATTATTATGTAGATTTAAATTTAAAAAGAATTGGTTGTTAATGATAAATTTGTTCATAAAATGATCCGATCAAAATATAATATCAACAATATTTAAATTTATGGTTTTCTTTATACGATTGTATATATTTTACGAGTAAGGATATTAATTTATACGATTATTTTATAATAATTTTGAAGCAATCTTTTCTTTATTAATTGTTTGCAAAAAAAAACAATAGTGAAGGATAAAAAATGAGAAAAGAAGAGATTAAGAACATAACGAAAGCATGAGATATAAAAGTTTTTCCAAAAAAATTGACAAATACATTCCTCATATTTCATAACTAAGGATAAATTAAAGTCTTTTACGTAGAAACATTCTAGCCATTAATTCGCAACAAAAATAATACAAGATTTTGTGGTTATAAACTACGTGTCAAAATTATATGTGAATGGAATTTATTCAATCCTTGTAAAAAAAATTAATAAATTAAATTTACTCTTTCTAAATCTCTAAGTTCTAACAGTGTCACATTGATTGCCTAAAAAAAAAATCACTGTGCACTAGTCGGCAGTCGCCCCTGCTGGGAGTTATGAAAATGACAGACTAGTATATTTAACACAATCAACAACGATTCAAAGTGTCAATTTTATATTATTTTCGGATAAATACAAAGTATTAATTTGTACATTCATTCCTACAATATTGGCTCTTAAAGGAGAAAAAAAGAGGTGCTTTTAGATTTTTTTATATATAAAAAAATTATGCTCTCTTTTTATGGAAGTGATAGTTATGTAAATGTACTAAAAACGTATGCTCTTTTTTATCTTGCTGTTGACTAAAAATATAGTGAAAGACTTTCATTCTGCTTTACATAAGTGGTATGACAAATTTGAGAAATCATATTTGTACAACTATTTCGTGATAAATTTTGAACAATTTTTTTTTATATTTACATTGTATTTTTACTTTTTGTTTTTTCTCTATTGTTTTTGACCAATAAAAGAGGCGAAGAAAAATGTTTTCTCAAAAATTATTACAAAATGGTTATACATATATCATTACTCTATTTACAATAATTCTTTGGACCGATTAAGAAAAATGTAAATTTTTAGATACCTAAAGTTTGATTATGTATCGGTATTCTATAAACAAAACTCATTTAAAATTTAGAATAATTTTCAAATAAACTAATATAAAAATATGACATAATATTGAGTATCGTTGAAAACATAAATGTGATAAAAAAAACACATGACCAACTCAAATTTCTGGTTAGTTCAAAAAACACTCAAATGTACGGTATTTGGGGAATCACACACGATATTTAATTTATTGATTCTTTTTTATTTATTTATTAATACTCATATAGTTTGAATTGTTGTACTTATTAAAGTTGGATATTTTCCGTTCTAACTTTACATATCCACTCTAAAATACAAAGATGAAACGTGAGCAATTTGATCTTATTTTGATGATCTAGATCAACAACAACGTAATTTCTAATACTATTAAAGAATGGATATTGTTTTTAGTAAAAAAAACAACAACGTTTATTTTATAGTAGTATAACATTTTGTTAATTTAGTTTTAAAAATAGTAGAATATAGCAGATAATGGATTTACACACAATAATACACTTGTCCCCAAAATGTTAATTTTATTTTATTTATTATTATTAGAAAAAATGTCTGTATGTGTGCCTAAACACTATACATATGGTTTGTAACCATGTAAGACTATCACTTTTTTGTTTGGTATAGAAATTTTTATATTTTGGAGGTATGAGATGACTGTCTTGGTGTCTTTGCCCTTGCACCCATTTTTTAGTAACCTTTAACTGATCTTAACTCCACGATACTTGGTTATCATAAAGTTTTCTTCCAAAAATGAATTTCCTAGGATGAAAGAGAAAATTACATATTCTTTTGTGTTTTTCGTGCAATGCAAGATAAAATATTTGTCCGTAGATCTCATCTCTACCTATTCTTTCACGGAAATCACTAAATGATACGAGGGACGTGACGACGAAAAGCAACGAAATCATCTTAGCCATTGGATTAAATTATGATTTTATCCAAATGTTACTTTTATTTTTTTAAAAAACATAAACACACTATCCACTTTGTATCGTGTTCCATCGTGCATGGTATTTTCGCACCATATAGCAGGCCTCTTCTTTCACCTCTACTTTTTTAAGTGTTACAAACTATTTTTGTCAACAAAAAAATTGTTCCAAATAATTTTGTGTTTTCCTTCATTTTTCGATCATCGTGTTTCTTTTTCCCATCATATTTTGATCAAAATATAATACGGAGTATTTAAAAGAGATTAAAAAAAAAACAATTGTAGTGTACAATATTTTGATTCAGAAAAATATAATATCTCAATGTATCTTCATGTGGGGCTTTTCTTGTTATGAATTTAAATTTAATCTAATAAATCAACCAATAATGTGAAATATATTATTACTAACTTCAACTTTGTCCTCTAAATGAAACCCAATTGAGTTGGTTTAGTGGTGTCGGCTTATGTAACACCCATACTAAATTATCTAGAATATTTAGCATGTGTATTAACCTGATATCGGATACATTAAAATTTTCAATAATAAATACAATATAAGACTACTGAATGGGAACAATAGCTCGTTAATACAAATATCCAAATATCATATACATTTACATTCTCTCATATACATAGATAATCTATCAACCTTCTGAGCTTGACCTTGACGAGCAACTGCACTTCATCCAGCGTCTTCCTGGTGAAAATCTTCATGAACATCACTAGCTTACCTGAAAACCTGCACCAGAAGGATAGGGATGAGACATAATGTCTCAGTGAGCTCCTACCCTACCTACTGTTGGCAACCTCGGGGAACCTAGGGTCGCCGTGCCTACCTCGGCAATCTTGGGGATACCTATGATCACCAAGTCTTAACCTTACCCATAATGGGCTATCTGACTGATCCTGATAAACTGTGTAGTCATAAACTGGACTACATCCTGCTAAACTAGTGATCAAGGGGAAACCTAGGATCACTATCTGATAACTGATACTGAATAGTCCTGAGAACTAGACTATATCCTGATAACTGGGTGATCGAGGGGAATCTAGGATCACCGCCTGATAACTGATTATCTGATACTTGTCTGATAACTATCCTCTGTCTGATAACATAATAAAATAATTAACTAATAAATGTCTTATGTTAGCTGTTAGCGTTGAACAAACAATATTATCTGGATTCATTTTACAGAATGCCCCCGGGTGGAGTAACCCCGAAGCACATTCCCCTGATAACCGGTGAAAATTCCTATCATATCAGGCTAACACCGGACTCCTCTTGTCGTCGTGCGGTCATCCTTGCGGAATAACACGTCCCACTGGCGTGAACCTCCTGTATCCCACTGGCGTGAATAGCAGAAGACACGACTTAACTTACGCGTATACCCCCCCGTGTCCCACTGGCGTGAACGACGGAAGACGCGAATTAATATATTTCTTATTAGTCTTAACTTATACATGAACCTTTCGTGCCCCACTGGCGTGAACAACGAAAGTCATGGCTTAATATTAATCTTAACTGATGCGTATACCTCCCGTGTCCCACTGGCGTGAACAACGGAAGACGCAATTACTATTCTTTAATCTTATGCATGAACCTTCCATGTTCCACTGGCGTGAACGATGAAAGTCACGACTTAAGGGTAATAATCTTAATCTGAACTCTACGTGTACCATTCGTGTTCCACTGACGTGAACAGCGAAGGCCATGGCTTAACTTACTAATTCTTGTACTCTTAACCTATATAAGGTTCTAGACTTAAAGCCTATGTCTACTTGAAATTAGTGAGCTAAAATAGCTGGGTTACCTCACTTGCAGGGTCTTCATTCACTTAAGACTTAACCTGGTAGGAACACATCCTTCTTATATCTTACCACATATTCTTAAACTATCTCGATATTCCCATTCTCATGGGTTTCCGAGGTTTGATACACTCCTCAACTTAATATCCAAAATTCTCCATTAGAACCTGTGATAAGTTCAGATCGTCTATACTTACTGTTATTCCATATAATAAGAATTAAGCACTTAACATCTTCTCGCTCTCTAAGCATCAGTTTAGCATCATTCATTATTTCATTCTTGGATGACTATTCCGTTGCGCCACTCTGATTCTTAACAACTCAAGTTAGAATTGGAGCAATACACCACTATTGATAAATAAAATTTCCTTGATCAGTCCTTTTACTTTATCACTTGTAATTACCGTAACAACTCCGTCTGATGTGTTTGTTTCTCTTGTGGCTTAAACCATCTGTTTAACCTACGGTTTGGTCGTCCAACAACTTGTGTTTCCTTCGAACTTAACCCGTATACTTACCTTTACGAAGATATGCCAAACCCGTAAACGGTTTTCAGCAACTGTTACGAGTCCAACAATGCTCCTATCAAACAGATTACACTCTGGTTCCAACTTAACTCTCCATTCCCTGAATTTCTGTAATTATCTCTTAGCCATTACTTCATACACAATCATTAAATATTGGGGAAACCCGTTTAAACATGCTTGAGGCGGTCTAAATTCTCACACAATCACTTGTGGCAAATTCCAAAACATTCTATGACTTCTGGAGATTCACAAATCAAATCCCGATCTTCAACATCTGAGTAATTCTGCATATAATTGAACTACCCGAAGTCTGTACTTTATTACCGCCCTCAGAACTTATCCACACGGGGTGATCCCTTTCAGCTTCTAGAATATTCGCAGGAGAAAACTCTCCGATTGAAAACATATAACACCTTCACATTAATCACAAACTTAGCCTTTCATATATATATATATATATATATATATATATATATATACATATATGACGATCTCCCTTATAATAAAATCTCAATAAAATTCTCGGCTAAGATTCCGATTATCCTTCAAAATTGGTCTCCTCCAATCTTGTGTTATCTTGAACTTGCCTTCTTCATCCAATCAAGGAAAATCTATACTATTCATCTAATTAAGGTTGTTCAACTTAATTCTTCCATCAGTGAACTAAGTTCCAGCAATTTGTTATTCATTATCCACCCTTCATTAAGTAAAATTCCGGTTAAGCTCAACTTGTTTCCGTTCCTCTTACTAATAGGGCACATCTAAATATATGATTCACGCTTTGACATACAACGGTTCTCATTATCACCACTTATTTATCCATCTTAGTCCTTAGGTTGCATATCATCTCTTCTTCGTAATTCACAAATCTGGTTCAGGAGACGTGGCTGATCTGTTGGGGTTAAACTTACTTGCGATTCATGCTCAACTACCACACTTAGATGGTTAGCTTCATTTGTCCAATTAGCTCACTTAATCCATAATTAACCCTCTTAACTGTTTGAACATCAAAATCTCATCCGTTTCAAGTTCGACTCTTCAACGCTCAATCTTTGCTGAGAAACAGGGGTTTCAAAAACTGACCGACAATTCCTCATTTCATTTCTCTAGGGTTGGCACTGCAATTCCTTAACGCTGTACTCAGAATTGTTTCTTCGTCCACACTTCACTTTAACTTCTCAATCTACGGTTTCCGTCAAGGTTCCACGTCATTCCTTAGAGCATTCCATGATTTCTTAATCCTTATGTCTTCCGCAGGCGAGGCTTCGTCCAACGATGCGTCCGACTGGGTTAAGGCTCTTCACCTTATCCTTAAATATTTCTGACCTAAACAGACTTAGTCACTTCACTATTTGATGGTCACCACTTGGCGTTGATTTCTTCTTCGCTAAATCCGTCTTAGAATTCTGTCGCCTTAATCTTCGCCATTCACACACTTCATTCCTCCTTGGTCACATTCAGCTCTCGGACATTTATCCTAACTGTCATATACTAGACTGAGTTGATCAGGCTCAGCTAGATGTGACCTTTAGAACAATATCCGGAACCCAATGGTCCCACTACTTTTATTGAAACTTTAATGACCCAAGGCACGGTCTGAATCGACCTGCTCTGATACCAATTGTAACACCCATACTAAATTATCTAGAATATTTAGCATGTGTATTAACCTGATATCGGATACATTAAAATTTTCAATAATAAATACAATATAAGACTACTGAATGGGAACAATAGCTCGTTAATACAAATATCCAAATATCATATACATTTACATTCTCTCATATACATAGATAATCTATCAACCTTCTGAGCTTGACCTTGACGAGCAACTGCACTTCATCCAGCGTCTTCCTGGTGAAAATCTTCATGAACATCACTAGCTTACCTGAAAACCTGCACCAGAAGGATAGGGATGAGACATAATGTCTCAGTGAGCTCCTACCCTACCTACTGTTGGCAACCTCGGGGAACCTAGGGTCGCCGTGCCTACCTCGGCAATCTTGGGGATACCTATGATCACCAAGTCTTAACCTTACCCATAATGGGCTATCTGACTGATCCTGATAAACTGTGTAGTCATAAACTGGACTACATCCTGCTAAACTAGTGATCAAGGGGAAACCTAGGATCACTATCTGATAACTGATACTGAATAGTCCTGAGAACTAGACTATATCCTGATAACTGGGTGATCGAGGGGAATCTAGGATCACCGCCTGATAACTGATTATCTGATACTTGTCTGATAACTATCCTCTGTCTGATAACATAATAAAATAATTAACTGATAAATGTCTTATGTTAGCTGTTAGCGTTGAACAAACAATATTATCTGGATTCATTTTACGGAATGCCCCCGGGTGGAGTAACCCCGAAGCACATTCCCCTGATAACCGGTGAAAATTCCTATCATATCAGGCTAACACCGGACTCCTCTTGTCGTCGTGCGGTCATCCTTGCGGAATAACACGTCCCACTGGCGTGAACCTCCTGTATCCCACTGGCGTGAATAGCAGAAGACACGACTTAACTTACGCGTATACCCCCCCGTGTCCCACTGGCGTGAACGACGGAAGACGCGAATTAATATATTTCTTATTAGTCTTAACTTATACATGAACCTTTCGTGCCCCACTGGCGTGAACAACGAAAGTCATGGCTTAATATTAATCTTAACTGATGCGTATACCTCCCGTGTCCCACTGGCGTGAACAACGGAAGACGCAATTACTATTCTTTAATCTTATGCATGAACCTTCCATGTTCCACTGGCGTGAACGATGAAAGTCACGACTTAAGGGTAATAATCTTAATCTGAACTCTACGTGTACCATTCGTGTTCCACTGACGTGAACAGCGAAGGCCATGGCTTAACTTACTAATTCTTGTACTCTTAACCTATATAAGGTTCTAGACTTAAAGCCTATGTCATTCTTGAACTTGCTTGTACTTAATTGTGTATGAATTATTGCTGAGTAAAGGATAATTCCTAAACTAGCTCATATATTCTCTATAATGACTTGAGAATTAAGTTGTGTATCCTCTCAAGCTTATGCCTATCCTCACCCTATAATGTTGGTTAAAACCTCTTAAGGATAGGTCTTTACATGTTCTTTAACAATGCTTGATTATTACATGTTGATCCTTAAGTCCGTAGCAGTTTTGAATAGCCGAAACGGAGCAAGAAAAGATGAAAAATTAGGTCATCCTGTCCAGCCCAAAATCGTGACACGATTGGGCAATCGTGTCACGATTTCTTACCCAGAAATCGTGTTTGGCACTGCCTGTGAAATCGTGACACGATTGATAAATCGTGACACGATTTTACCTGCAGTTGGACAGTTTTTGGCAAGTTTAAAACGTGATTTTCACCAATTCAGCTTATTCAAACATACCCAGACATCATAACAACTTAAATGATAAATTCAAAGACATAACAACAGGATACAACACACAATGATCAAGAATTGCTATCTAAATTGATTTAGGGTTCAATGCTCATAACTTGCTTAAAAGCTAAAACTCATAAACTTACTTAATCGGGTTATAAAACCCTGTGGAGCTCACCTTAATCCACAAATTGGTGCTTGTTAATCTCTGATCCCAAAAGCCTTAGCTTCCAATCCACTCTACTCTTGGTTCTCTTTGTTCTACTTTCCTTTCTCTTGTTCTAGCTCCAAACTCAAGCTTACTTTGCTGGATTTCTCACTAGAGTTTCTTGATTGAAGTTTGGATGGAAGTTGGGAAAAGGGGAAGGGCGTGTGAGATTTAGAGAGATGAGAGGAGAGCTGAGTTTGCTAGTAGGAAGGAGAAGAAGAAAATGATAACATGAAAATATCTTGTTTCATGTTTAAATAAGCTCCTCTTAACCATTAATTACAAGATTGCCACTTGCCCTTAATTTCTTATTCGCCTTGCTTGCGTTTCAAGGTTCCAACACTAATAATCGATACTTATAAGCGGGATATTACCCTTGCCATATAAATAAACCCATTAACTGACAATTTACCAAATTGTCCTTTGCTTAAAACATTTCTGACACATCGTCTCAATACTAATAATTGTTCGAGTCTTAGGCGGGATGTTACAGCTTATGACATTACAGTGTTCTCCTTTCAAGATGTCGAGTTTGGTTTCACCTGATGCCAATTTTGGCGGGCTAAGTTTATACAGAGCTATGATCTACCTTTAAATGGATCTCCCGCAAGTGGACGTTGGATTGAACCTCTTGAATTAATCGGTTCTTGAGTATATGTGTGTGTGTGTGTGCGCGTATGTATGTATGTATGTATGTATGTATAAATTGGAAATTTTAGCAGCCCTATACAAGACAATGTGTCCTGGGGGATTAAGGGCCCGTTTGTTATAGATTTAAAAAAATGAATTTGTCTATAAAATAGCTTTTGTCCTTGCCAAGTAAGTCTAAGAAAATTGGTTTTTTATTAATTATTAAAACTAAAATAAAACATTAAAAAATAAATTTATAAACTTCTAGAAAAAAAAATATAATTAATTTTTTAAGCGGTAATATGCAACTTATATTGTAAAAAAAAAGGTGCACTGACGTCCCAACGAGTTTAACTCTGATTGCATTATTTATGAAGATATTGAGGTTCCTTAAAAAAAAAATGAAGAGACTGGGGTTCACACTCCAAACATTTTATTTTTCATGTTAAGTGATGAATTTATAACCAATAAATTACTTGATAAAAAGAAAATGTACATTAACATTTGATTCCCTGACTCACAGGTTTGAGAACTTAATGCCCTTTGTGTATAGTGTGTGAATTTTGTCATTAAAATCTTTGAAAATATTCAAAAGAATGACAAGAAGGTTTTGAATAAAAAAACTCTCACAATAACCAAAATTTGAAAATTAGTAAAAGAGTATAACTTTCCTGCGCAGCAGTCGCCTACTTGGTTCAATCTTACATGTCCCATTAGGAGTTGCCCACGTTGCTCATAAGTTTGACTCACGTGCCTTAATTAAACTATGCAATTACCCATTTACCAAAGAAATTAGAAGGATATTCAACTAGATATTTTAATTTAGGCGTTAGGTTCATTCTTTGATACAAGAAGATCATAAAAATATCAAAGACATCCTCTATGACCTTCCTTTTAACCACAGCCAAATTTGTATTATATTATTTTTAATTCAAATGAATATTCATTCATTTATCAATCTTTTTGGTCATTTTGTTTCCCCTTCAATTCAATGGGTATATAAATGAGCCAAGCCCCCAAATATTTACATTCAAACTTTAGACTCACCCACAACCACAATTAGTTGTTTCACTATAAAAGGAAAAAACATATATAGAAAGTGCCAAGTGATAAAGAGAATTTATTGAGTATTGGATCCAAAAATGGATTTTGATTCTCCTCTCTTCCAAAACCAAAATCAAAACCTTATGTACTTCCCTAATAATTTAACTTGGGAACTAGAAGAAGATTTTGTTAACTTCTTGAGTGATGACATCAACTTCAACAACCACTCACAATCACAAACAAATGAATCATTAACACTATCATCAACGGAATCAAACTCTTCTGGATCCGTACTAAGCAATGAACCACTAGAAGTTTCATCTAATACAACTTATACACAAGTGATCAAAGAGACACAAACATCATCACCACCTCTACCACCACCGATTAACGAAAGTAAGAAAAGAGCATTTAGAGGAGTAAGAACTAGGCCATGGGGAAAATTTGCGGCGGAGATAAGAGATTCAACAAGAAAAGGTGTTAGAGTGTGGATTGGAACATTCGACACGGCCGAAGCAGCTGCTTTAGCTTATGATCAAGCAGCTTTTTCAACAAGAGGTTCATTGGCAGTGTTGAATTTTCCAGAAGAAGTAGTGAGAGAATCACTTAAAGGAATGGCTAGTAATTCTAAGCCTTTGGAAGAAGGTACTTCACCTGTATTGGCACTCAAGAGAAAACATATCATGAGAAAAAAGTCCAATAAGGTAAGTAAAAAGAAAATCAAAAGTGAATATCATAGTGATCAAATTCAGATTGAGACCAATATTAATTCTCAAAATGTGTTTGTTTTTGAGGATTTGGGTGCTGAATATCTGGACCAACTATTGAGCTTAACTTATTAGCATTTTTAGTTTATATTTTGTCTAGTTTTCTAGCTTTTGGAATTTTTCATCAACTTGGAATTCTTAATTCTTGATGAGATGATAAATGTTCTATTGGGATATTCCTCTTCTTCCTTCGTCGTCATCATTATTACCTCACTTCTTGAATTTTATATTTTGCACTGTTGTTCTGTAAAGGAAAGAAAAACTTTACAAAGTATGTAATTATATATATATATATATATGTTTTAGGAAAAATATGATGTATTGCACACGATAATGAAATTTATTTCTTATTAAAGGATAATGGATTTTATATAGTTTGTCAGTTAATTAAAAAAAATAACTAACCGTGTAAAAGTTATGGAAAAATACAATAGTAGTCTGTAATCATTTGTCTTATTTGTATGGAACTCTTAAAAAACAAAAATATTAATTTTGGATACCTAATACAATTTGTTTACTATATTTTTTTTAATAACATTGTTTACTATATAAAATAATGAGATCGATATAAGAAATATACTACCACGTAAACATTAGAATATATCTGCACATCACATGCCGCCAAAATTCATGTAATTTACATAGTCCCCAGTCCCCACATAATGTATCTTCACCGATAATGCATAAATGCACATCGATGCTACTTGACTTGACTTGACTTGACTTTGCTTTGCTTCACTCGAGTAAGCAGGGATGAGCAAATTGTAATTTAAATAATAAATCAGAATTATACTGAAATAATCCAAATTAATGAGTTATTGATGAAAAAAATCTAAAACACTCCCTCCATTCAATTTTTTCTTTTTTTTGGAATATGATACTTATACGAAGTTTTCATCAACCGAAGTTTTTTCATGTGCATAGCATTAATCGGTGCTATATTTGGACCACATGTTTAAGGAGCACAAATCTTTTATCATTTGGACCAATTCATTGTTGGACACTCCATTCTATTATAAGTATTATATTTATGAAAAATCATCCTAAAATGAGTTTTATTTATCAGTTTTATATTAAGTAGATTTTTTAACCTCTAAAAAAAAAGAGCATAATTTTTCAATTTTACCGTTTAATTTAATTAACATAGAGCATCATGCGTTAAGAAGCTCCTACGTTTTTTTTAATAAATTAACAGTGCCTCTACTACTTTTTATAGTGCTAATAATTGCAGTACTAGACCGGTTCCTTCGGAACAAATTTAATTAATTTAATGTGTTCATAATTGTAAATAACTGTTGAATCATGTTACACGCGCCCGGCTAAGTAATCGAGGTATCTCTTGTCCACTTGATTGTGTTCAGTGCAACAATAACTATGAAGACAACATCCATATTTTTATCACATGTCCTAAAGCTGTCCAACTGTGGCGTGACGTGAATTTATGGGACACAATTGATAGGGTGCTTCATCAAGATTATAATATGCATGCCCTTATTTTTACTCTCTTGCAGCACCTCTTTTCTTTGGGTCAATGTGAGCTTATGACAATGATTATGTGGAGTCTTTGGAAGAATCGCAACACGAAACTTTGGCAGCAACAGAATGAAACTACTTTGCAGGTGCTCCAACGCGCAACCCATTTATTGGATGAGTGGATAGCTGCTCAACACATCAGGACTCGTAGTCATGCACATGTCGTCACCTCACAGGCGCAGCCTTCACGGCAAGAGGAGGAAACATGGACGCTCCCGACATCTGGTAGGTACAAATGCAACATTGATGCATCCTTCTCCACTTCTCTTAACAGGGTTGGCTTGGGTATGTGTCTCAGGGATTATGCTGGTGCCTTTGTACTCGCAAAAACAGATTGGTTTGCTCCCCTGTGTGATATTGATGTAGGGGAGACCGTCGGGTTACACACAGCTTTGGAATGGGTGTCTAATCTCCAATTCGACAATGTGGACTTCGCTCTCGATTCCAAAAAAGTTGTGGACTGTGTTAACTCATGTATTGATGATAGTAGCGAATTCGGTTGTATTATTTCTGCTTGTAAACAACTTTTAGCAGATAGATTTCAGAACTCTCATGTTGAGTTCAACAAGAGGCAAGCAAATGGGGTCGCCCACGAGTTAGCTCAGGCAGCCCCATATAATCCTAGCCTCCACCTTATCGATGATGTATCTTCATGTATTTGGCACATTTTAGCTAATGAAATGCAATGATTTTCTTCTTTCTAAAAAAAACTGTTGAATCACGTTATTTGGTTTCTTCACTTTGCAGTAAATCACTACGTATTAATTTTGTTGTAAATATTTAAATAAAAGTTAGTACTACAAGTAACTTTTTTTGGCAGCAAACTTAGTACTATATGATTTTCTTCTGTAAAAAACCTCAAATATCTATGCTATTTAAACGACAGGTATTAAACCATTTCAATAATAGTTTTATTTGAATATACTAATGAATGATTGTCAAGGTTGTAGGCCATATTATTAATATTAGGTGCGGGGATACCCTGTCCCGCACAGATGATGTAATTAAAATGAATTTGTTTTTTCTGAACTAGTTGATCAATAAATCCAACACAGACGCCTTTAAAGGGGAATTGTAGACCCCTACAACAATTATTATTTGTACTACTAATACTATTATTCCCTTCGGTCCTTATTATAAAAAGAAAAACAAAAAATATCAAAACTAATACAATCATTAATTGTTATAACTTTTTAAATAATTTTACAAATATACCTTTATAGAAAGTTGTAAAACATTAAATACATCCACTAATATTGAAAAGACAAACATTAAATGAAGGATAAAAAAGTCTTTTAAGCAATAACTACACCTTAAAAGTTACGACATTTTCTTATAAAAAAAGCCAAATTTTTTTTTGAAAATTTTCTTATAATAAGGACCAGGGGGAGTAATATCTAATTCCTTACTGTGCCTGAAGTAGAGTGCCCCAATAAATAAATATGATTATATAGCATTTTTCAATAAATTATGTATATTTTAATTAAGTATAAATGGAAAAAGTCTATATTTAATCTATTAATTAGAGTTTAAATACTGACACATATTTTAATTTGTGGTTTTAATTTCATAAAAATGTAGAATTATAATACCCTTAAATACTTTTTTTTTGAAGGAATAATACCTGAAATACTTGTTAATTTTTTTTGTGACTAAAATACTTGTTAATTAGAAATAGCAAAGCAACCGAAACGCATGAATAAATGTACAAATTTACAGCACACTTGTAGTAAATTAATATTGAAAGTTGAAACAGATATCAAATCATGCAGTGAAAAAATTTAGAACTTATTCAAAAACTCATTAAAAGTGGATGAATAAAACTTTGAACTACAAATTTGTCAAAGATATCGGAGACCGAAATTTAGAGCCTCTTCATAGAGGTCCACGGTATAAGGACACTATGCACATATTGTCATACCCTATTTTTGACCCACTTTCAATTCGTTTTTTCTCGTATTTTGAGTCAGAAATTTTCGTCGTTTCAGACGAAATTATTTAGCATATTTACTTTGATATCTAAAAGTAAATAGCATATATCAGTGAAGTCGCCATTTTTGTCGCGGTGATTTTAGGATATCAAGCTATTAATTAGCATTGACTCACAAAATTAATTTCACCACCGATCTTTTATTTTTCCGAGGAAAAGGGGAAAGTTCGAAAAACCCTAATTTTTTTAAGAGAGACCAAGGTCCGGGGGTTGGTTACGCAAAGGGAAGGTATTAGCACCCTAAACGTCTATAGTACTCTATAGGAACCTCTTGTTTTTATTTTATCTTTATGCTAAATAATTATTTGTTTGTAAATAAATGCTAAAGTGTGAGAAAGGTTTAAAGTGATGAGTTTAAAAGAAAAGAAAATGTTTTTGTTTTTTATTGATTTTTGTTTAGTTGGTTTGGAAGGACAAAGTCCTTTGCCTACATACCCAAATGGGATCAAAACCGATGTAGTTCGGGGTAAAAAGCCGAGTGATTTATTTTGATTGATTTTAAAGTTTGGAAAAAAAGTTTAAGGAAGATGAGAGGCCGTAAAGGCATAGAAGGATAAAAAGAAGTGAGTTTGATTGATTTTAATTTGAAAAAAAAAGGTTTGAAATAATTAAAATTGATTGAAGTTGTTTTTTGAAGAAAAAGTAGGAATTAATTTACTTGAAAATTAAACTTGATTGAGAAAAGATTTTTTGGCCTTTTGTTATTTGAAATGTTTTTGGTTTTTTTTATTAAGTTAATTAACTAAAATAAACTAAGTGGTAGTCGAAAAAAAAAACTAAGCGCAAGGGTTTTCTCACAAAGACATTGAATCGAAGTGAGATCCCCTTTTCCTCGGATACGGTCAAATTTACGTTATCGATCTCAACATAAAGCATAAAAGATAAATGTGGTGTCAGTGCGATATTCTCATTTATTTTTACATTGGACCTAGATACATTCTAATGGCAATAAAATAAATGACAAAAATGATAAAATAAAAATTGCAATTGCATTAAAGTAAATATGCTAAAAGGAAATAAAAATGCATGAAATGCAAAACTATAAATAAATATGGTCCATAAAATAAATAAAGAAAATAAAAATGCAAGACATAAAATAAATATGATGCTGAAAATAAAATAAAGAAAATAAAAATGCAAAACATAAAATAAATATGATGCTAAAAGAAAAAGAAAAATGCAATACATAAAATAAATATGATGCATAGAATATAAAGGAATTAAAATGCAAGACATAAAAAATAAATATGGTACTGGAAAATAAAAATGCAAGGCATAAAAATAAATATGGAGCTGGAAAAATAAATAAAGAAAAATAAAAATAATGCAAGGCATAAGATTAAATATGATGCCTAAATAAAAATGCAAGACAATAAATAAATAATGATGCGTAAATAAAAATAAAAGAAATAAATAAATGCATGATGGACTGAAAATTAAAAGGCAGTAAAATAAAGTGCATGAGAAATAAATGAACAAAGAAAATAAAAAGAAATGTAAAAATAAAAGAAGGAAATAAAATAAAAGAAAAAGAAATAGAGAAAAGAACAAAGGGGGTGCAGAATTAAAAGGGGAGTGCTACAATAGTAAAACAGTAGAGGAAAAAAAACCGGGCTTAGAAAAATATTGGGCTCAACAGAGTAAATCTGGACCGTCTGATTAGACAGAGCGTCCAGATTTAATCTTGAGAAGCCAAAGTTTCAGCCATTAGATTTAAATCTGAAGGTCACAGAGAGAGAAGAACATAAAGAAAAAAAAAAAGGAAAAGCACTTGATCAAAACAGGCGATAATAATGGCCGTCATGTCAGCTGTTCGGGTTGTTGCCGAGCTTGCCACTGACGACATGATAAAAGGATGACTGTCAGCTGTTCGGATGATGCCGAACTTGCCACTGACGACATGATAAAAGGATGACTGTCAGCTGTTCGGATGATGCCGAACTTGCCACTGACGACACGATAAAAGGATAAATGTCAGCTGTTCGGGTTGTTGCCGAACTTGCCACTGACGACATGATGAAAAGATAAACGTCAGCTGTTCGGATGATGCCGAACTTGCCACTGACGACAAAAGACTGGATAAGAAGATGCAAGCTGTTTATTAAAAAAAACTGCCACTTAAAAAAATCACCACCTCACCCTCCTCCACACAAACCCAGCCGCGGCCAAAACAGTCCACAACACCACAACTGTACCCACCAGCAACACACGCCCCTCACACGTCCCAGCACCACTCACCAACCCACACCCCACATCCAAACTCACGCACAGCAACACGTCCCAGCCAAATACGAACACAACCCACGCAAGTTGTACACCACACGGCCCAAACCATAACACCACACGACCCATTCGCTTGCACATACACAGCACAGCACCTAAACACACTAAACGCACAAACACGCACAAGAACTAAGCCTAGCACCACAACCATACATCAAACAAGAGAAAAAAGGGTGAGTTTTGTTTTTAAAATAAACCTAGATCTACTCTTTGTTATCAAGATTTGAAAGAAACTAGGTTCGGATTCGAAAAGAAGATTAAAAAGGATATCTAAAAACGTAAAAAAAATTTGAAAAGGGGAATTTTTTTTGCTCCGGCGCGGTGGTGCCGCCGGCGGCCACCGCGCCGGAAAGAGAAACCTGGCCGCGTGTGAAGAGAGAAGAAGGAGAGTTTTTGTTTTCTGAAAATGAAGAGAGAGAAAGATGAAGTGATTGTGATTTTTTTTGAGTGTTTTTTTTCATTTATACTAAGTTGCCTTGGCTTTACTACTATGCACGCGTATCTCTGTGTCCTCATGGACCATCAGGTTTGGACCGTTAGATCCAAGATCTGACGGCCATTATTATCGCCTGTTTTGATCAAGTGCTTTTCCTTTTTTTTTCTTTATGTTCTTCTCTCTCTGTGACCTTCAGATTTAAATCTAATGGCTGAAACTTTGGCTTCTCAAGATTAAATCTGGACGCTCTGTCTAATCAGACGGTCCAGATTTACTCTGTTGAGCCCAATATTTTTCTAAGCCCAGTTTTTTTTCCTCTACTGTTTTACTATTGTAGCACTCCCCTTTTAATTCTGCACCCCCTTTTTTCTTTTCTCTATTTCTTTTTCTTTTATTTTATTTCCTTCTTTTATTTTTACATTTCTTTTTATTTTCTTTGTTCATTTATTTCTCATGCACTTTATTTTACTGCCTTTTAATTTTCAGTCCATCATGCATTTATTTATTTATTTTATTTTTATTTACGCATCATTATTTATTTATTGTCTTGCATTTTTATTTAGGCATCATATTTAATCTTATGCCTTGCATTATTTTTATTTTTCTTTATTTATTTTTCCAGCTCCATATTTATTTTTATGCCTTGCATTTTTATTTTCCAGTACCATATTTATTTTTTATGTCTTGCATTTTAATTCCTTTATATTCTATGCATCATATTTATTTTATGTATTGCATTTTTATTTTTCTTTTAGCATCATATTTATTTTATGTTTTGCATTTTTATTTTCTTTATTTTATTTTCAGCATCATATTTATTTTATGTCTTGCATTTTTATTTTCTTTATTTATTTTATGGACCATATTTATTTATAGTTTTGCATTTCATGCATTTTTATTTCCTTTTAGCATATTTACTTTAATGTAATTGCAATTTTTATTTTATTATTTTTGTCATTTATTTTATTGCCATTAGAATGTATCTAGGTCTAATGTAAAAATAAATGAGAATATCGCACTGACACCACATTTATCTTTTATGCTTTATGTTGAGATCGATAACGTAAATTTGACCGTATCCGAGGAAAAGGGGATCTCACTTCGATTCAATGTCTTTGTGAGAAAACCCTTGCGCTTAGTTTTTTTTTCGACTACCACTTAGTTTATTTTAGTTAATTAACTTAATAAAAAAAAACCAAAAACATTTCAAATAACAAAAGGCCAAAAAATCTTTTCTCAATCAAGTTTAATTTTCAAGTAAATTAATTCCTACTTTTTCTTCAAAAAACAACTTCAATCAATTTTAATTATTTCAAACCTTTTTTTTCAAATTAAAATCAATCAAACTCACTTCTTTTTATCCTTCTATGCCTTTACGGCCTCTCATCTTCCTTAAACTTTTTTTCCAAACTTTAAAATCAATCAAAATAAATCACTCGGCTTTTTACCCCGAACTACATCGGTTTTGATCTCATTTGGGTATGTAGGCAAAGGACTTTGTCCTTCCAAACCAACTAAACAAAAATCAATAAAAAACAAAAACATTTTCTTTTCTTTTAAACTCATCACTTTAAACCTTTCTCACACTTTAGCATTTATTTACAAACAAATAATTATTTAGCATAAAGATAAAATAAAAACAAGAGGTTCCTATAGAGTACTATAGACGTTTAGGGTGCTAATACCTTCCCTTTGCGTAACCAACCCCCGGACCTTGGTCTCTCTTAAAAAAATTAGGGTTTTTCGAACTTTCCCCTTTTCCTCGGAAAAATAAAAGATCGGTGGTGAAATTAATTTTGTGAGTCAATGCTAATTAATAGCTTGATATCCTAAAATCACCGCGACAAAAATGGCGACTTCACTGGGGACCAAAATCCTAAGTGGGTTAAACCTATCTTGCTTTTCTTTATCTTTATGCTTTATTATTTTTAACTGTAAATACGTGCTTAAGTGTTTATCTTTTTACGTGAGTGGTGAGATAAATCCTACACCCGGACTTGAGGGAAACATAAGATAGGATGGTGGTATAATCAAAGTGTCTTTCCGAGAGTAAATTTCGGATGTGGCACATGTGATAACCCCGCTCAACGGAGGAATCATGGAAGTATTATTATGTCAGCATGAGTAGTCATGACCGGCATTATTATTTTCAAGTGACCTATGAAGTTGAGGACCTTTAGTTACCTTTAACCCATCTTGGCCTTTTAGGACGTAGTGCGGTGGCTAACCAAGAGTAATCTTGAATTATTTGATACGCGATACTACACTCAAACGAGACTTTCTTACAAATATTATTGGATCGGGAGTCAATCTCGTAACCCGACGATATTTGGAAGGAGTTGAGGACTTTGGGAACTTGGTAGAACCCGTGATACAGGTACATGTGAAACCATAGTCCTTACCAAATGGCGTGTTTACCCTTGACTTCAACAGTATGGACCTAAACTCTCCATGTTTTCTCCGCTCTTTAGCATAATCATGCAAATTTTGTCAGCATAAATCTGGCATTTATGACATTTCCTGGCATGCTTGCAACAATCTGTCTCCATTGTCATCCAGTAATAACCTGCTCTCAACAACTTCCTAGCCATTGCATGCCCATTGGAGTGAGTTCCAAAGGAGCCTTCATGAATCTCATGCATCAAAAGTTCTGCTTCTTGCTGGTCTACGCACCTGAGTAGTACCATGTCGAAGTTCCTTTTGTATAAAACATCACCGTTCAAAAAGAAGTTACCAGACAATCTTCTTAATGTTCTCTTGTCTTTGTTGGATGCTCCGGGTGGATATTCCTGACTCTGGAGAAAACACTGCTGTCAAAGAAACTCCGAATCTGAAGCATCTAAACGGTGGAATTCAAAGTGGGTAGGGAAAATGACGGCTATTGTGTTCAATGTACCTTCCCCTTATATTACCATTTTTTCAAATTTTGTGAGATCCGTGGAACCACGCCATTGGCAGGCCACCACTCTATTAAATAAATTTGAGCTTGTGCCTTTTGTTTTGAGGTCTCATTTATTCTATTTTTCAAAAAAATTCTTCTATTATTGATAGCAATACTTGAAAGTAAAGTTTTTTAAATAATAAAATCTTCTTCATGCCTTGTGAAAAGTGTAAACAAACAATTGCGTTTTCTTCATACTCATGGATAAGTAAGGTGTATATCAACATCCATTTCAGGAACGAGTAAACTCCGCAGATTTAACTTGGTCAAATACAAAAAAATATAGAGAAAAAATCAAAAAAGAAAAAAAGAGAAAAAGAAAGAGCTCGGTAAGTCGAAAACCCGAAAGGGCGGCTTAGGCAAAAATGAGCGTCCCGGTGGATCGAAAACCCGAAAGGGCGGTCCAGGCAAAAATTAGGGACATACAAAAGAATATATTCCCGGTGGGCTGAAAACCCGAAAGGGCGGTCCAGGCAAAAATTAGGGATTCAAAAAAAGCAAAACAAAAATAAGCATGACCACAGAAGCACCAGTTCTTCTACCAAGTTTTGGATTAGCACATTCTCCCCAAGAAGTGTTTCCTCTCCATCAGTTATTGCATATGTCGGGCTTTACCCCATCACTGTTTTGATACGCCCCCAGTGGCATCATCCCCATTGAAGATTGTCGAGTGTTTGTGATGCAACGTCGGGTCATTTTCCCTCTCACCTGTCCAATCTTGTCTCATCAAGTTTATTAGTCTTACAATCATGCAAGTCAATCCCTCATACAATCACAAGTTAATCAGTCATCCAGTCACATAATTCAATCCTCTATCCAGTCATACAAGTTCGTGTCGTCATTCATGCATTCATACATTCATGCATATACACATTCATGTATATACAACATATAGGCAACATCATTTATACATGGTTGCATTAACCACCCTGAGTCTTGCTTTAATCGTCTTTTCATGCCAATCAATCATGAATAATTTGTAACCGTCTCTCCCCAATTGTCATCCCCAGTGTGTCTGGTCCAGAGATGTCACCCTCTTTTCGCCAAGTGGCAGTTTAATACGTCAAGGTAAATAGCATTTATTGATCTTAAGAGTAAATAGCATTTATTTGCTATTTACAAACAAATAATTATTTAGCATAAAGATAAAATAAAAACAAGAGGTTCCTATAGAGTACTATAGACGTTTAGGGTGCTAATACCTTCCCTTTGCGTAACCAACCCCCGGACCTTGGTCTCTCTTAAAAAAATTAGGGTTTTTCGAACTTTCCCCTTTTCCTCGGAAAAATAAAAGATCGGTGGTGAAATTAATTTTGTGAGTCAATGCTAATTAATAGCTTGATATCCTAAAATCACCGCGACACATATGTTTGAAGAGGTTGAAGATTGTATCAAACTCAAATAGTGAAGATGTATTCAAGGATAGAGGAGATATTGTTGGTTGTCGTAGTCTTTTTTGTGATTCGGACAGTAGAAGGATTAAGAGATATATATATACTCTAAATTTATTGGAGCTTGCAGTGCCTTACATGTTGAGAAATGGGTACTATATATGGGCTTGAACATGACTTGGAGGGAGTTTTTTTCTCATCTTATAATGAAAGTGACTCGAAGAACATTTCGATGAAAATGATTTTAGACTATTTCAAGTTCAATAGGAATACCCTATTTTGGTTCACCGTATCTAAAAGATACTAAAATTGAGGTGACATGTGCGAATCAACAATCCTTAGCACGAAAGAAATAAAAGTGTTTATTGGCTTGCAAACTTTAGCATATCGTGGGTCAATTGAATTTGCATGTTTTGTAGACTCCTCATACATAGTGAATTTCAAATGCTCTTTTATGATATTTATGGAGCTTGCATGCTTGAATGTATTTTTTCAACTTCATAGTTTTTTTCTTTCTCTTGGACTCTGCAAAAAAAATTGCTACCAAATTTATTTATTTATTTAAGGGTAAAATTATAGATTACAAAATTGATAGGTAAAGAGATCCTGTATTCGAGGTCAGGATCGTACCTCCAGAATTAAGGGAGAGAATAGAATTGTATTAATTTTGTCTGCTTTCACAGGTGCCAAAAGGTCACCATATATAGCATGATACACATAACAGACTAATCCTACTAGGCCCATGGCTATATGACAGCACATAAATGCAACAACAGAATTAATAAAAGATAATGATAAATGGATTCTAGAAGCTAGCATATTCCCTCAGTGGATGTAGTCATCCCATCCTTGTGGCCTTGACATAGTTCTTTTGGGCTTTGTGTTGGCTGGATTGCTAGGCCCAGTAGAATTGCTATCATTCCCATTCCCTTGGAGAAGCACCTTGTCCTCAAGGTGGTAGGCAGCCTGTAGGGAGTCCCAGTCTTCCCATGTTGTGTCCTCCGGTGGAAGGCCAAGCCATTGAACCAGAACTAGGCGGCGAGGCGGGTCTGCAGAGGGATCCCATTTAGAATCAAGAATAGAGAGAGGTATGACAACTGGTTTGTCATCCTGAATCAAGGGTGGAAGTGCAGATAGCGCTGGGACAGGTCCATGGTGTGGCTTCAGTAAGGAGCAGTGGAACACAGGGTGGATTCGTGATGAGTCCGGTAGAGCCAATTGGTAGGAAACCGGTCCGATGGCCGCAGTGATCTGGTAGGGACCGTAATAGCGTTTGCCAAGCTTGTGGTAAGTATTCTTGGTAGCGGAGAGTTGCCTATAGGGACGCAGACGAACATAAACCCAATCTCCTACTGAATAGGTAACGTCGCGCCGGTGGGAGTCTGCAGAAACCTTCATCTGCTGTTGAACACGTAACAACCTCTTACGTAACGTAGTTAACATCTCAGCCCGTTAAGAAAGGAGGCTGTCAACAGCTTCCACAGCAGTGGTACCGGAAACATAGTGTGGAATAGAAGGTGGGGGACAGCCAAAAGTAATCTCGAAGGGCGTCTTCCCAGTAGAAGAATGAGTAGTGGTGTTATAGCACCATTCAGCCAAGCTCAAATATTTTCCCCAAAGAGAGGGCTGATGATGCACGAATGCCCTTAGGTACTGCTCCAAGGTACGGTTAAGTACTTCTGTTTGACCATCGCTTTGAGGATGGTAAGCTGTACTCATGTGTAGTTTGGTACCGCTAAGTTTGAAAAGTGTATGCCAGAAGTTGCTCATGAAAACAGGGTCCCTGTCCGAAACCAAGGATTTGGGAAAGCCATGAAGCTTGCAAACGATGTCGAGGAAGAGATTTGCGACCTTGAAGGCTGTGAAATTTGCAGGAAGCATCCCAAAATGACCACCCTTAGAAAAACGATCGACCACTACAAGGATAACCGTAGAACCATGGAAATTTGGCAGGCCCGTGATAAAATCCAGTGCTAAGTCCTCCCAAGGACGATGAGGAACACATAGGGGTTGAAGCAAGCCGGCAGGTTTTTGCGGAGTGTACTTAGTGTGGCTGCAATCTGAACAATTCTGGATGAATTGATGGATGTCCTGACGCATGGAGGTCCAAAAGAAGTTCTCCTTTAGACGGCTGAGGGTCTTTGCAGTGCCCATGTGACCACCTAAGGGGGATTTGTGGAACTCATTCAAGAGAAGGGAGATGAAGGAGTTCCCTTTATTGATCCAAATTTGCCCTTTGAATAACAGCAGCCCATCAAGAAATTGGTAATCCGGTGCATCCTGCGGCTGTGTCGTGACCCTATCACGTAGAGCAATGAATTCCGGGCTGGCGGACAGTTCCTTCTTCAAGTCTTCAAGGAACTTAAATTGAGGACCAGTTAATAACCAAAATCCTTTTGCGGGAGGTTCATTTGCTCGCGATAGAGCATCAGTTACTAGATTATGAGACCCAGCCTTGTACATAATTGTATAATCATATCCCAATAATTTGGCTAAGTAGACCTGTTGTTCCGAAGTCTGGATGTGTTGGCTCATGAGTTCCTTGAGGCTTTTGTGGTCGGTCATGATGGTGAAGGGGCGACCAAGCACGTATTGGCGCCACCGTTTCACAGCAGTGGTGATAGCGTGCAATTCCCGGATGTAAGTGGAGGAGCGAAGCAGTTTTGGACAAAATTGCTTACTAAAATAAGCAATGGGGTACTTATTTTGCAATAGAACCGCTCCCATTCCAGACCCAGAGGCATCAGTTTCTATGGTGAATGGGAGGGAGAAATCTGGAAGGGCAAGAACAGGTGTGTTAGTCATTGCTTCCTGTAAGGCAACAAAAGCAGCGTCAGCCTAAGAGTTCCACTGGAATTGGCCCTTTTTCAAGAGAGCAGTAAGGGGTGAAGCGAGCTTGGCATAATCTCGGATGAAACGACGGTAGAAGCCCGTGAGACCCAGGAATCCTCTTAAAGACTTCAGAGAAGAAGGCTTTGGCCAATCCAGCATGGCCTGGATCTTTGAAGGCTCGGGTTCCACACCCTGGTGAGAAACAATGTGTCCTAAGTAGGAGACTTGTTGCACGACGAAGGCACATTTGGACTTCTTCAGGTAGAACTGGTGGAGTTCCAACTGTTCAAACACCAACCGAAGGTGGTCAATGTGGTGATCCAGCTACTCACTGAATATGAGAACATCATCAAAAAATACCAATACGAACTTGCGAAGGAATGGCCGGAATAACTCATTCATTGTTGCCTGGAAGGTGGAGGGTGCATTGCAGAGGCCGACCGGCATCACTGTGTACTCGTAATGGCCATGGTGCGTGCGGAATGCAGTTTTTGGGATATCTTTTGCTCGCATTCTGATCTGGTGGAACCCTTGCACCAAATCCAGCCGTGAAAACCAACGAGCATGGCCAAGCTCGTCCAGAAGCTCGTCGATGGTGGGCATAGGAAAGCGGTCCTTGACAGTAAGGGTATTCAAGGCGCGATAGTCAACGCAGAACCGCCATGTTCCATCCTTCTTCTTGACCAGTAGAATGGGTGAGGAGAATGGACTGCGGCTAGGGTGGATGAGGCCGGATTGTAGCAAAGCATCAACCTGCCGCTCAATTTCTTGCTTCTGAAAATGGGGATAACGGTAGGGTCGGAGGTTAACTGGATCGGCGTTGGATACCAGGTGGATGGAGTGATCGGTGGTGCGCTGTGGTGGAAGAGAAGAGGGAGTGTTGAAGAGTGTGGAGTATCGGTGGAGAAGTTTCTGGATCTCATGGGGTTCTGGTGTTGATTCGATCGGAGGTGAAGGAGGGTAAGGGTCAAGTGTAATGTGGAAAAGGGCAGCAGCTCTGTTAGTTGAAATGATGCGTTTCATCTGATTGTTAGTGATTGCACTTGGGCCTAATCCCAACTGGCCATGAAGAATAATGGGCTTGGAGTTATGGGTAAAGGAGACAGTGAGGTTGGAGTAATCTGTGGTAATTGGGCCTAAACTCTTGAGCCAAGTAACACCCAAAACAATGTCTGCACCTCCTAGAGCCATGACATGTAGGTCCACAGTAAAAGTGTGACCCTGGATTCCCAATTTAACATCTGAACAAATTTGGGTACAAGGCAATTGGGCTCCGTTGCCAACCAAAACAGAAAGCCCAGGGGAAGGAAAAGCGGGTAATTTAAGAAAATGGGCCATTTTGTCCTGAATAAAACAATGGGTACTGCCCCCATCAATTAAAACCACAACATTGTGACCATTGATTTGACCCACGACCCGAATTGTTTGAGGGTCTGCCTGACCCGAAAGGGCATGAAGGCTGATCTGGACTGGTGGGGGGTCCGAGTCAATAGCCGGCTCCGTAGGTGGATCTGTGGTGAGATCTGCTGGTAACTCTTCATCGGTGCAGGGAGAATCAGTCTCATCATCCATAATGATCAAGAAGCAACGAGACTTGCAACGGTGGCCAGGAGAAAACCGCTCGTCACAGTTGTAACAGAGTCCACGCTGGCGACGAGAAGCCATTTCCGCCGTTGTGAGCCTTTTGAACGTGGTCTTTGGAGGTGTCGGAAGTAGAGCCAGAGTAGTGGCAGTATGGGGGTTTGACGGAGGAGTCGCCGGTGGCTGAAAACGTGGGCGGGAGGATCGGCGAGTATCTAACAGCTTATCCTCCTGAAGTTTGGCGAGAGCCGTTGCCTGGGAAAACGAGAATGGTTGCAGAGCTTGAACTTCACGGCGGATGTCGGCGGAAAGTCCAGAGATGAAACAGCTCAGCAAGAACGGAGGTGGGAGACCGATGATCTTGTTAGCCAAACTCTCGAACTCGGTGAGATAGGAACTAACCGATCCACATTGAACGAGCTTGAACAAAGCTCCTTGGGGGTCTTCATAGAGTGACGGAGCGAAGCGTTGCTCTAACGCCTGAAGGAAACCTTGCCATGAGGAAATCTGACCGTTGTTAAACATCCATTGGTACCAGCTCAGAACCGGTCCGTCGAGGTAAAAGGACGCAATCCGGACACGATCCGGCTCGGGAGTGCCATGATAATCAAAAAATTGGTTGATCTTAAAGATCCAACCCATGGTGTCAGAACCGTCGAGACGAGGAATGTCGAGCTTGAGGTGGGGTTTGGATTCAAGGGTGCTCTGACCAGGGTGACAACCGGTGCCGGAGTCGCCGGAAGGAGAGGGTGTGGTTTCCAGTTACGAGAGTTTGGAAAGAACGACATCTAATTTGGAGGCGAAGTCGGTTTGTTGGTTTTGAATGGCCGAAACAGCCTCTTCAAGGCGTTCAACCTGAGAGGAAGAACAGGTAGTCATGGGAGGAGTAGAGAAAAATGAAAGCACCAAGTTGATAGGTAAAGAGATCCTGTATTCGAGGTCAGGATCGTACCTCCAGAATTAAGGGAGAGAATAGAATTGTATTAATTTTGTCTGCTTTCACAGGTGCCAAAAGGTCACCATATATAACATGATACACATAACAGAATAATCCTACTAGGCCAATGGCTACATGACAGCACATAAATGCAACAACAGAATTAATAAAAGATAATGATAAATGGATTCTAGAAGCTAGCATATTCCCTCAGTGGATGTAGTCATCCCATCCTTGTGGCCTTGACATAGTTCTTTTGGGCTTTGTGTTGGCTGGATTGCTAGGCCCAGTAGAATTGCTATCATTCCCATTCCCTTGGAGAAGCACCTTGTCCTCAAGGTGGTAGGCAGCTTGTAGGGAGTCCCAGTCTTCCCATGTTGTGTCCTCCGGTGGAAGGCCAAGCCATTGAACCAGAACTAGGCGGCGAGGCGGGTCTGCAGAGGGATCCCATTTAGAATCAAGAATAGAGAGAGGTATGACAACTGGTTTGTCATCCTGAATCAAGGGTGGAAGTGCAGATGGCGCTGGGACAGGTCCCTGGTGTGGCTTCAGTAAGGAGCAGTGGAACACAGGGTGGATTCGTGATGAGTCCGGTAGAGCCAATTGGTAGGCAACCGGTCCGATGGCCGCAGTGATCTGGTAGGGACCGTAATAGCGTTTGCCAAGCTTGTGGTAAGTATTCTTGGTAGCGGAGAGTTGCCTATAGGGACGCAGACGAACATAAACCCAATCTCCTACTGAATAGGTAACGTCGCGCCGGTGGGAGTCTGCAGAAACCTTCATCTGCTGTTGAACACGTAACAACCTCTTACGTAACGTAGTTAACATCTCAGCCCGTTAAGAAAGGAGGCTGTCAACAGCTTCCACAGCAGTGGTACCGGAAACATAGTGTGGAATAGAAGGTGGGGGACAACCAAAAGTAATCTCGAAGGGCGTCTTCCCAGTAGAAGAATGAGTAGTGGTGTTATAGCACCATTCAGCCAAGCTCAAATATTTTCCCCAAAGAGAGGGCTGATGATGCACGAATGCCCTTAGGTACTGCTCCAAGGTACGGTTAAGTACTTCTGTTTGACCATCGCTTTGAGGATGGTAAGCCGTACTCATGTGTAGTTTGGTACCGCTAAGTTTGAAAAGTGTATGCCAGAAGTTGCTCATGAAAACAGGGTCCCTGTCCGAAACCAAGGATTTGGGAAAGCCATGAAGCTTGCAAACGATGTCGAGGAAGAGATTTGCGACCTTGAAGGCTGTGAAATTTGCAGGAAGCATCCCAAAATGACCACCCTTAGAAAAACGATCGACCACTACAAGGATAACCGTAGAACCATGGAAATTTGGCAGGCCCGTGATAAAATCCAGTGCTAAGTCCTCCCAAGGACGATGAGGAACACATAGGGGTTGAAGCAAGCCGGCAGGTTTTTGCGGAGTGTACTTAGTGTGGCTGCAATCTGAACAATTCTGGATGAATTGATGGATGTCCTGACGCATGGAGGTCCAAAAGAAGTTCTCCTTTAGACGGCTGAGGGTCTTTGCAGTGCCCATGTGACCACCTAAGGGGGATTTGTGGAACTCATTCAAGAGAAGGGAGATGAAGGAGTTCCCTTTATTGATCCAAATTCGCCCTTTGAATAACAGCATCCCATCAAGAAATTGGTAATCCGGTGCATCCTGCGGCTGTGTCGTGACCCTATCACGTGGAGCAATGAATTCCGGGCTGGCGGACAGTTCCTTCTTCAAGTCTTCAAGGAACTTAAATTGAGGACCAGTTAATAACCAAAATCCTTCTGCGGGAGGTTCATTTGCTCGCGATAGAGCATCAGCTACTAGATTATGAGACCCAGCCTTGTACATAATTGTATAATCATATCCCAATAATTTGGCTAAGTAGACCTGTTGTTCCGGAGTCTGGATGTGTTGGCTCATGAGTTCCTTGAGGCTTTTGTGGTCGATCATGATGGTGAAGGGGCGACCAAGCACGTATTGGCGCCACCGTTTCACAGCAGTGGTGATAGCGTGCAATTCCCGGATGTAAGTGGAGGAGCGAAGCAGTTTTGGACAAAATTGCTTACTAAAATAAGCAATGGAGTGCTTATTTTGCAACAGAACCGCTCCCATTCCAGACCCAGAGGCATCAGTTTCTATGGTGAATGGGAGGGAGAAATCTGGAAGGGCAAGAACAAGTGTGTTAGTCATTGCTTCCTGTAAGGCAACAAAAGCAGCGTCAGCCTAAGAGTTCCACTGGAATTGGCCCTTTTTCAAGAGAGCAGTAAGGGGTGAAGCGAGCTTGGCATAATCTCGGATGAAACAACGGTAGAAGCCCGTGAGACCGAGGAATCCTCTTAAAGACTTCAGAGAAGAAGGCTTTGGTCAATCCAGCATGGCCTGGATCTTTGAAGGCTCGGGTTCCACACCCTGGTGAGAAACAATGTGTCCTAAGTAGGAGACTTGTTGCACGGAGAAGGCACATTTGGACTTCTTCAGGTAGAACTGGTGGAGTTCCAACTGTTCAAACACCAACCAAAGGTGGTCAATGTGGTGATCCAGCTGCTCACTGAATATGAGAACATCATAAAAAAATACCAATACGAACTTGCGAAGGAATGGCCGGAATAACTCATTCATTGTTGCCTGGAAGGTGGAGGGTGCATTGCAGAGGCCGAACGGCATCACTGTGTACTCGTAATGGCCATGGTGCGTGCGGAATGCAGTTTTTGGGATATCTTTTGCTCGCATTCTGATCTGGTGGAACCCTTGCACCAAATCCAGCCGTGAAAACCATCGAGCATGGCCAAGCTCGTCCAGAAGCTCGTCGATGGTGGGGATAGGAAAGCGGTCCTTGACAGTAAGGGTATTCAAGGCGCGATAGTCAACGCAGAACCGCCATGTTCCATCCTTCTTCTTGACCAGTAGAATGGGTGAGGAGAATGGACTGTGGCTAGGGCGGATGAGGCCGGATTGTAGCAAAGCATCAACCTGCCGCTCAATTTCTTGCTTCTGAAAATGGGGATAACGGTAGGGTCGGAGGTTAACTGGATCGGCGTTGGATACCAGGTGGATGGAGTGGTCGGTGGTGCGCTGTGGTGGAAGAGAAGAGGGAGTGTTGAAGAGTGTGGAGTATCGGTGGAGAAGTTTCTGGATCTCATGGGGTTCTGGTGTTGATTCGATCGGAGGTGAAGGAGGGTAAGGGTCAAGTGTAATGTGGAAAAGGGCAGCAGCTCTGTTAGTTGAAATGATGTGTTTCATCTGATTGTTAGTGATTGCACTTGGGCCTAATCCCAACTGGCCATGAAGAATAATGGGCTTGGAGTTATGGGTAAAGGAGACAGTGAGGTTGGAGTAATCTGTGGTAATTGGGCCTAAACTCTTGAGCCAAGTAACACCCAAAACAATGTCTGCGCCTCCTAGAGCCATGACATGTAGGTCCACAGTAAAAGTGTGACCCTGGATTCCCAATTTAACATCTGAACAAATTTGGGTACAAGGCAATTGGGCTCCGTTGCCAACCAAAACAGAAAGCCCAGGGGAAGGAAAAGCGGGTAATTTAAGAAAATGGGCCATTTTGTCCTGAATAAAACAATGGGTACTGCCCCCATCAATTAAAACCACAACATTGTGACCATTGATTTGACCCACGACCCGAATTGTTTGAGGGGCTGCCTGACCCGAAAGGGCATGAAGGCTGATCTGGGCTGGTGGGGGGTCCGAGTCAATAGCCGGCTCCGTAGGTGGATCCGTGGTGAGATCTGCTGGTAACTCTTCGTCGGTGCAGGGAGAATCAGTCTCATCATCCATAATGATCAAGAAGCAACGAGACTTGCAACGGTGGCCAGGAGAAAACCGCTCGTCACAGTTGTAACAGAGTCCACGCTGGCGACGAGAAGCCATTTCCGCCGTTGTGAGCCTTTTGAACGTGGTCTTTGGAGGTGTCGGAAGTAGAGCCAGAGTAGTGGCAGTATGGGGGTTTGACGGAGGAGTCGCCGGTGGCTGAAAACGTGGGCGGGAGGATCGGCGAGTATCTAACAGCTTATCCTCCTGAAGTTTGGCGAGAGCCGTTGCCTGGGAAAACGAGAATGGTTGCAGAGCTTGAACTTCACGGCGGATGTCGGCGGAAAGTCCAGAGATGAAACAGCTCAGCAAGAACGGAGGTGGGAGACCGATGATCTTGTTAGCCAAACTCTCGAACTCGGTGAGATAGGAACTAACCGATCCACATTGAACGAGCTTGAACAAAGCTCCTTGGGGGTCTTCATAGAGTGACGGAGCGAAGCGTTGCTCTAACGCCTGAAGGAAACCTTGCCATGAGGAAATCTGACCATTGTTAAACATCCATTGGTACCAGCTCAGAACCGGTCCGTCGAGGTAAAAGGACGCAATCCGGACACGATCCGGCTCGGGAGTGCCATGATAATCAAAAAATTGGTTGATCTTAAAGATCCAACCCATGGTGTCAGAACCGTCGAGACGAGGAATGTCGAGCTTGAGGTGGGGTTTGGATTCAAGGGAGCTCTGACCAGGGTGACGACCGGTGCCGGAGTCGCCGGAAGGAGAGGGTGTGGTTTCCAGTTACGAGAGTTTGGAAAGAACGGCATCTAATTTGGAGGCGAAGTCGGTTTGTTGGTTTTGAATGGCCGAAACAGCCTCTTCAAGGCGTTCAACCTGAGAGGAAGAACGAGTAGTCATGGGAGGAGTAGAGAAAAATGAAAGCACCAAGTTGATAGGTAAAGAGATCCTGTATTCGAGGTCAGGATCGTACCTCCAGAATTAAGGGAGAGAATAGAATTGTATTAATTTTGTCTGCTTTCACAGGTGCCAAAAGGTCACCATATATAGCATGATACACATAACAGAATAATCCTACTAGGCCAATGGCTACATGACAGCACATAAATGCAACGACAGAATTAATAAAAGATAATGATAAATGGATTCTAGAAGCTAGCATATTCCCTCAGTGGATGTAGTCATCCCATCCTTGTGGCCTTGACATAGTTCTTTTGGGCTTTGTGTTGGCTGGATTGCTAGGCCCAGTAGAATTGCTATAAAAAATGGTCTTGGAATCATATTTAGGATACATAACTCGATTATGCACACATGATTTATTAGCACCATACAACAACTATTAAAATTTGATTATCCACAAAGAACTAATTTTCTCCTTCAAAAAAAAAGAACTAATTTTTGGAATTTTATATAATTTAAAAAATATTTCATTTTGACTTGTTTAAAAAACTTAACAAATATTTATTTTTATTTTTTTGAATTTTCATAAATCCACTACACCAAAAATAATTATATTTGATGCATTGTCGGACCCTTACTATGGTTTGAGTGTATTGTCAACAAATTTTGCATCCAAAGTGAGGTGAACTTGGAGTCGTGGTTTGGACATGAAGGTGAGTTGGCAGGTTGTTGTTATGTCAGTTTTAATGCACTTTTTGTATAGGAGTCTTGAGATAGTTTGGGTGCCATTATTTCTTTGTAGCTTTGTGGCTTTTGATGAGCTAATATTTTTTTTTTGAAAGAATGAGCTAATATTTGTTGTTAGCTCTTGTTTGTATGGTGTACATTCTTGAAAACCCTCTGCTTGAGTAATTTTAATATAATAATTTTCTTTTGCGTTTACAAGAAAACATTTCTATTAAATTCTGGAGTTATAAAAAATCAAGATTAAATATATTACAATTATTTTTCCAAAAAGTTATTTCATGAAGAACATATTTGATTTTAATGAAAATTTAGGCATAGGTACTTCTTATATTATGTCATTTTTGGTTCAAATGTCTTTTTTTTTTTCCATTGGATCCAATTGATTCATTCCATATCTTTGAACTATTTCTTTTCCCACCTCCACATTTCTTAGATGCTCATAGTTTTGTCTGAATTTTGAAATCCAGTCGTATATGAAAAGGGAGGAGGAGCTGGAAAAATTAATAAAGAGTGAACTTCGGTGTAATCTTGGCCAAGTCCAAATATTTTCTTGGTTATAAAGAGTGTTGAAAAGAGGTTCTTATCACTCCTCTAAATTATATATTAAGTGTTGATAAAATATTAATAAAGTCTTAAAATATGGAAGCTATATATTCATTTGTGTTAATAAAAAGGAAATAGAAAATTAACAAATCCCATCTATTTCGTGCATTCAAAGTTCAAGCACCAAACGTCAACAAAAAAGAAAAAAAGATCAAGTACCAGTATATAAACAAAAATAGAACAAGATAAATGGATTGAAAAATTGACAGGCTACCTATAAAGAAGTTGAATAAAGTAAGGATAATGCCAGATTTATAAAGATCATACACATTGACAAATGACTCGTGTCATTTTCTAAAACATTTGGTCCTTCTTACCACCACCCTTTTTATCATGTTTCCAGTTGCCTCCTTTTCTTTTTCCTGTATTGGACATATTTTTTCCAGTGTCATGACCTCTTGTGGGTGTTGACTTCAACAAATGCTTCACGTCGAGTATGCCATTTCTAAATCGACCTTCACTTAACTTCAAACCTCTGTCCTCAGGTTTGTATTTTCCAGCTGGTTTTTTACTGCTGCTACCACCAACCTTTCCCCCAAACCGTCCTAGAATCATACGCTGAAAGGCACAAGTGGTACATATATAAGGAATTATAAGAAAGTAAGAATTGTACAAACAAGTAAAGAGGAGGATGATAGAATTAATTACCTCTTGGAGCATTTTTTCCTCCCTCTGTTTTTTCTTCTTCATCATTGGTCGTGCCACACTTAAAGGTAATCTTTGATTCTTGAGGGGCTGAATAAGAGCAGATGAAACACAGTGAATTTTGTGCACTGAGCATTGTGATAATACCATTTGCAAATAGAACATGATATAGAAAATAGAGCATCAATAAATAGACCTCACCTTCCCACCAAGGGAAACAACCTTCCTATCTTCAACCTTTTTGCGCTCTTTCCATGTCATATGCGAGTTGCCTAAGATATATTGCAATAAGTAGCCATTATAAAAAAGAAGGTAACGAACCAGGTGAATATGCTTACCATAAATTATTTAACTCCAACACCCCAAATTTAAAATAATGAAATGAACAAATATTTTTTCCTTATCATTCAAACATCCAATTCAAATTCGTTCTTATCATTTAAACATCTCACATGCAAAATCATAATGCAGAAACGTCATTGATCATTTTATTTTTTTAACGGCGTCATTGATCATATATTTGAAGTGCATCAAAAACAGAAAACAGATTCAATGAGAAGAGAGACAACATTCAACAGAAAATAAATTCAAAATGAAAAAAAGAAGAGAACATACTGAAGTTTTGGACGTCTTCCATAATCTTCCTGATGTCCATTTCGTTTTCCTGCTTATTGTTATGTTCTCTTGGAGGTCCATGTCCGTCAGCTTGTTTCTTCTTGTACATCTTTCCCATAGTTACTGAAAGTTGAAAGAGAGATGTAAGGGGAAAACCCACAAACAAAAACAAAACTTGAAACTGCGAACACAGTCAGAAGAGCAAATAGTTCAAATGAATGATTTAAAAGCTTGGACCTCTTCATACATGCACTACGACAAAATGATAATCATCTTCCTGACTAAATAGAAAAAAGCATATAATGATACTGATATTGATAGATCCATGTGATAGATACATACAACATCATTCAACTACTAGATTAAAGCAAAACAATCACCTAAGGAGATTATCCCTAAAAGTGAAATAAGGTGCCAAGTATTTTGATATGGATCAGTATAACTGCACATATTGTGTTTGATTATATGTGAATAGCTTCTTTCTATTTCCCGTTCTCATTTTTACAATAGCTTAGGGATTAATGCAATTCAGTATAATCAATAAATTAGGGATAATCTCAACGTTAAATAAATTTATATGTGCCCATACATATTTGCTCTCATCATATTGAATTTGTATGCATATTCCTTTTCAAATACTCTAGATATTAACTGAACTCTATTAACCACTGAAGCCTTTTTCTTTTCGAGGAATTTAACCACTTAAGTCTAAATACTTGATTATATATTGGGAAAATGCTCGGTTTGTTGTTGTTACATGTCAATGTTAACAAAAAATTAGAGTGAATCTCAATTTAGTTTATAAGAGAAATCGTGAGACTCAATCTGGTTCATAAAAAAAAAAGAAGCAATTTTTGGTCCTTAAGATAAATTAAACTGGGAAAACTTAATCCCTACCTAAAACATCATAAAAATATTGGTTTTTTATTTATAGAGAATTGCTATACAACACGACATTCTAAGGATACAAATTTGCATGACACCTTCACTTACAAGTGATTCTCTCTTTTAATGGGTGCTAGCTTATAATATTTTAAAATAAACATAAATGTAGTTATTATATAAACATCAGAGAACACAAACATTTAAATTATTACTTTCTCTAAGTTAGTCAAAAGTCAAATGCGACTTGTGTCATTTGACCCTTAACAACATATATTCTTGATTCAATTAGTGAACCTAATCTGTTTACGCATTTATTTTCACGCATAGTTCAGATTCCATATCAACAAGTACCTGTCAGAATAATCAGTTGACAGATACTACAGTATACAATATATAGGCAATAATTTATCCATCGTTCGTCTATTAACCTGTCAATCCATCCAGAATATGGAAAATAGTACATGAGGTATGGATAAGTATTTTATCCATTCTTCGTCTATTTAAAACCAATTAATTCATCCAAAACATAAATTAATGTAGTATATGAAGTTTGGATAAAATAACTAATCCACTCTTCATCTGATAAGTATAAGTACCTGTCAAAATTTCATCCAAATAACAGAACTAAACAATCAATAGTTCAATCGAACATAGTACAACTTTCTATTAGATTACCTCAATTTCTATCACTCTATTATAAGATAATAAAAGTTAGGTATTAACCTTCTTTAGAGCTAAACAATCCTAAGTTGTGCTAATCCTTTTCACAACATAACTCATTAACTTAACAAATAACTTCCTACTATCATACCATGCTTATGAAGTAATTCAATCAATTTGTGAAGTCGATTCCTTACTATAGGCCTATTGGCCGCAGCATGCACACACAAACAAAGTTCAATTTATTTTTTCAACAAAGTCACAGGTTAACTGGCCCAACATGATAAAAATGCAAATAATTAAAATATGCAAAAGCAAGTCATTTTTGTTCTACAATCTACAGACACTAAGGCATAATAATCAAATGGAAATCTTAGTGTCAACAAACTGAAGCTGCAACGCCATTCTACTAATGGAAGCAGACATTGTTGAAGTGTGTGTGTTCTGTGGAGATCTCCCCAATCAGAAAAACTCACCTCCCCTCAGTTTAATGCTAGTAAGATTGTGTCTCAATGTTTCACATTCCATCTAATCTAAGTCTCAAACCACCTATTTTCACTAAAACAGAAAAGGCGAAAACAGCCTAAGAAGAAAATAGTTATAAAAGAAGATCAAGATCAACCATTGTCTAATACAACTAATCAAAATTAATCCCTCCCTATGTAGGGCATGGATTTGTTTAAGTTTGAAATAGAAGTTGCAATGAATGGGACCCACCCTTCTATTCCATAACAGCTTCAATACTATGCACATGAACTGATAAAAATAAGTTTCAGAAAGTGTTGAAAAATTTGAATATAGATCCAATAATTTTGATTTAAATAATTGACAAAAGGGAACATAAAAATAGAGAGATATTTGCACCATACCCTATAAATTTATTAACCCTAAGCAGATTTTGTGTGAAATCAGAAGAAAAGATCCAATATTAAGCTACAATTATTTATTATATGAATAGATAAACTAACAAGATTGAATTGTTCAAGGTTGTGGCGGTACCTACCAACTACGACTAGAAAGCGGTCACTCAGAAAGTCCGTTTATAGCGACTGCTCCTCTCCTCTATTTGCACCCCTAAAAACAACCTTGCACATAAGTCCAGGATGAGGGTGTCTTGAATATTTAAAAATTATGTAGTTTTCAGCATGTTCGTGTAATATGAATGAGGGCTTCAGTTAGTGAGTAACTCAACATCACATTAATTAATTAAAATTATTGAATTTCAATATATATAAAGAATTAAAATTAATTCGGACTAAAATAAGGGATAGGGTTTGAAACTAACTTTGTGAAACTGAAAGGTAAGATGATTGACGAGAGAAGTCTCAAAAACTGGAGCTGGTTTGCGGCGCCGCGACCAAGTGTGGAGTTATGAATTTGATATGAGCATCAATTTTTTATTGTGGACTCCACAATGCTGGTTTTTGGATGGATTTTTTTTTTAAGCAAAATAGAAAATATATTAAATAAAAGGCTTAAATGCATTTTTCACCTATATGTTTCAAAAAGTTGTGATTTTGGCCCCCTTTAAAAAAATGAATTATTAGACCCCCAACTTTGACTCCTTTTGCAAAAGTGGCATCATCCCTCAATTTTGACCAAGTCAACGTATATGTGGCAGCTGACTTAGTTGAGTCAGATGCCATGTGTGTATTTATTTAATTAAAAAAATTAAAAAATCCACATCATCATTTATTGAAATTATGTAATGTTTTTTAAAAAAAATCAATTAAACAATATTAAACTAAAAAAATACAAAAAAAACTAATGGATTTTGTACACTTCTTCCTCTCCATTCTTCTTCTCTTTTATGCATTGTTTCTTTTAACCTTGGTCTCAAACACAACTACCGCTGGTATTTCGGAGAAGGTGGTTGAAGTGGGTAATAACCGGAAACGACGGTGAAATGTGAGGGAGAATCAGAGAGGGGAAAGCGTGTGGAGCTTTAAAACTGTAGGTGAAAGATGGAAACGACGGCATTCATGATGGTAGGTGTGGAAAACGATGGTTGTCGGCGAAGAGTGAGACAAAGGTAGTGTGAGAGGGAGAGGATGCGGTTTGCATGAGAGGGATGAAGACAGGTTCACCGGAGACGACGGTGATTGTAGGCTGGAGTAACTCGAAGAGGGAGTTGAAGAGAGGTTTGTTCTATTTTCATTTTTCTTTGTTGATGGTGCTGGTTGTTTTTACAACAGAGACAACTATTTTAATGGTGTAAGTGTTGGTTTTGTTGGGTTTGAAGAAAAGCTTGGTGTTGAGGATTTTTATCTGTGGTGATGGTGGTTTATAGAAAAATGGTGAGAATGGAGGTGATTTGTACCTTTGGAAGCAAAATAGGTGAAGGTCCATGGGAAATTGGAAAAGGAAAGAGTGCAAGCGGGAAAGAAGGAAGGTTGGGGCTTTGTGCAAATAGTGGTAGAAGATACCAGACCCATTTCTATTTTCCTCCATGGATTTTTTTAAAATAATATTAATTATTTTATCTGAGATAGTGATGAGGTAGATTTTTTTTATTTTTAATTAAATAAATACACATGTGGCATCTGACTCAGATAAGTCAACTGTCACATATACGTTGACTTGGTCAAAATTGAGGGATGTGGCCACTTTTGCAAAAGGGGCCAAAGTTGGGGTCTAATAATCCATTTTTTTTAAAGCGGGGCAAAATCGCAACTTTTTGAAACATAGGGGGTGAAAAGTTCATTTAAGCCTAAATAAAAAGAAAGAGATACAAAGACTGAAGGACATTAAACCTGACACAGAAATAACTCAAACGAGAATACAACATGATAAATCACTCAAAGAAGATCAACTTTAATCTACTCTAACAAAAATTCACTGATCACAAGCACAACCTAGCGAACCCGCGTACGAGCGCGAAACCAAGTTACAAAAAGTATGAAAAGTGAACATTGAAGATCGAAAAAAATCATACAACCAAACACAACAGGTTTAAACAAACCAGACCCTTTCAGGTTTTTGAATCACACCCTTTAGGGTTTACGACCAGACCCTTTCGGGTTCACAAAACAAACCACCGCAAAACAGTCCACATCTGATACCACCCACATTCTCCGATCAAAAACATAAAACAAAAAAAAAGCACAAAAACAATAAAAAAAACAGAAAAGCCACCGCCGCTACATCACGAGCAAGAACAAGGCGCAACACCAACAGAGAGCGATCCAAAAGCAAGCAAACCCACAACCACAACCGAACTTGAACAGTGACCGCGATCTGAAAGTAGCGAACCACAACCAAATCTTGCACAGCAAGTACGAACAGAAAGGCGGAGACGCTAAAGGAGAGCTTCATGGTGTCGCTCAGAACAGATGGCGACGACTAGCCAAAACACCTCAAAAAAAAAAATCCCGTCGTGACATCAAGAGCTGACCCAGAAAACGAACCAAAACAACACCCCTTCACCGGAGAACAGAGCATGGCGGCGCCGGAGAACGGAGTAAGGCAGCGGATCTAGCAAGTATTATTTTTGGATGGATTTGATTTCATGGTATAGAATATAGATAGATAGATTAATTAGGTCCCACCATTTAAAAAAATATTAATAATTCATGCTAAGGAATGTCCAAGTAACTATTTTAGAAAGAATGAAGCCTTTTATACAACTTAATTAGATCTGAGAAATCGTGAGATTCCTTACCATCGTGATTAGGGGTGTTTAAAACCGAACTAATCTAATAAAAAAACCGTAAACTAAACCAACTTAAATTGAAGTCGCAAAAAACCGCATGTAGTTCGGATGTATTCAGACCATTTTTTTACTCAATCGCGTGGTTTTGTTAGGTTTGTGGTTTTATTTTACCAACTGAGTTAAACCAAACTGTAACATAAGAAAAACACTAATTAAAAATATGTCATCTAGACCAATACTTATAGAAACTTAATGAAAACTTTTATAAAATGACATATTTTTTTCTTTTGTTGTGTTTTTTTTTTGCTTTTTATTTCAAAAATATATTTATATGCTACTTGAACTTTTATATAATGATAAAATCTCAGTCTTTTGTAATTTTTTACAAAATAAAATTATTTTTGTACACATTTTTAATTTAGTCTTTGTAGTTGAAACATTGTTGGATGTAAATGAAATTGTATTGTCAAAGGTGATGATTAAAATTTTTATAGGGACTAAAAGTCAAACCAAAATTTTAAAAGGATTAAAACAAAAAATTGATATATTTAAATGGACTAGAAACATATTTTACCCTAAATTTAATATTTTTATTACTTCAAGGAAACTATGGAACACCCTTTGTTAGAATCAAGAATGCTTTCACATTAAATGCAGCTCAACTTTCTTCTAAGGTGTATTCGATTAGGATTTTAAAAGGTAATTTTTGCCTGAAAATGTCTAGTGAATTTTAAAGAGTTTTATTCTTTAAAAAATTTAAGACTTCAATTTTCAATGCAATAAATGTACAAACTTTCATAAAACCTTACCATTTTAGGTGCTTAGTGACCCGGAGCACTCATTAACATTTCCCAATTTTAAAAGACTATGTAAGATTTCAATGACTTTTAAGATTATAAAAGATTCTCAAGATTTGTAATTTAGATTTCAAGGGATTTATATCCTAAGATTTGAAGAGACTACCGAGATTTCAATGGATTTATATCAAGAAGTTAATTGTGTTTTTTCTAGATGCTTATGGGATTTTTTTTTCCAACACCATGTATTACACTATTATATTCATTTCTAACTTATAAGAGACTTTGAAACCAAGTACTACATATTAAAAATGGCTCTATACATAGAGTCGTCTTGAAAAAAAAAAATTAGTTTGAAGTAGAAGTAATAAATTGAACAAATAGTTAAAATCTTACAAGAATGAAATTATAGAAGCCTCTGCACCCAGAACAAAGCAACAAACGACCTTACTCTCTGCACATGAAAACTAATGAGAAAATGGAATTTCGTTGGACAACACGGAAAAGAAAATTGTGAGAGTCTCACAAATTTTTGTGTTAATTGAGTATTGTATTCACATTTTTAATTTAAAAGTCTCATAAAATCCATTCCATAAAAGAATCCGTCAAAATCTTAGATTTTTAAATACCAAAGGACATTTTATAAGTTGCGAGAAATTATAATTGAATATCAATGGATTTCGTTGCATTGAAAAAAAAAGTCTTGATTGTCTTGATTGAATAGTACAAAATTTATTTATATTTTATAAAAGTCTTGATTGAATACACAAGACATTTTTATAATCAAAAAGTCTTTTAAAATCCCTTGAAATTTCAATTCAATACACCCCTTAAACCTTCAAACCCTCCCCACAATTCATCTACATAAGCACTACATCGATATTCAAGCACACTCAACCATACTATATGCTCTTAACTAGTGCCACTTGATTCATTTTCCTTGCCTGCACATTACAGTCCAACATTCGCAACACCTCTTTCCATGCATGTCTTGGTCTAGGCTTATCAATATTATGATTTTCTGTGTTCTTTCATCTTCATACTGCATGACAACCAATGGCCTGAAGTTCAGCCCAAAAATAATTCAAGTTCATCCCCAATTGCACTGTTAAGATTTGTTCTGAATATATAATTGAGCAAGATAATCGATCTTGACACCATTAATCTAAACCGCAAAGGTTAAGGGACAGCCCCTTAACATGCTACTTAGATTCTACTACATGATCACAATGCCTACCAAAAGGAGCACCTAATCTCATCCTTGCCTTTCTTTCACTCTTTCCTGCACCTCCAAAGCCCAAATCCGTTGCCACATTCTTCGAGTATTTTTATAAGGAGAATGCTAAAGAGTGTCATCATGAACATTAGTTAAGCAACCAAAATAAGTAAGTTTTCATAAAAAAGTTGTATAATCATTATTTGGTCAAAAATAACAACTTATGTTTCTAAGACAAAATTTCTATTTACGGATTTCTTAATCAATGTCCTAAGGCACCGATAACCAATGCCCCGAGGCAATAGTGAGACTCTTTTTATAATTAAATTGACATAAAGATACAAGGGCCAAGGAAGCCGAAAAAATTCAATTTCAAACACGATTTTCATCACCTGCTATATCATTTGGAGGTATATGAGCCATAATTCTCCACAATATTTCACGTGGAAATCAATCCTCAAGAATACCCATATTCCATTCTCCATGCATTTTTTTTTTTTGAAAGATCCATGCAAATTTATTAGATACGAGAGTTTATAATACTTCAAGGAATTAGGGATATTAACATTGAGGTCAATGATACGCAGCCTATAATCTATCCAACATTGATCCCATGCTTTAACAGCATGTCCATCTCCAATAACCAACCTATCATTTAAAGTAATATTTGACCAAAGCTTAGCCAAACGTTTCATGAGGCTAGAGTCATAGTTTAATTTTGTAGTGTTAACCTCTGATCGGGGTGTCCGTCGTGCTGTTTGATTCGGTTTTGAGGCTAAAAGTCATCTAAACCGCAAGATAAAAAAAACATGTGGTTTGGTTTGATTCGGTTGACTTTAAAAATAAAGTTCAAACAAAACCAAACCAATGCGGTTTAATTTGGGTTGGATCGATTGGTGCGATTTTTTTCGACACAGTGCAATGTTTTGTTTTCAACCTTAAAATTAAGTTAAAAATCTAAAACACAACATATTTCTAACAATGTTTCCAACAAAATTAAAAATACAAAAGGTTGGGATTTTATCATTCTGTAAAAGTTCAAGTAGCACATAAATATATTTTTGAAATAAAAAGCAAAAAAGAAACTTAACAAGAGAAAAAATATGCCATTTTATAAAAGTTTTCATTAAGTTTATATGAATATTGGTTTATGTGACATATTTTTAATAAGTGTTTTTTTATGTTGCGGTTTGGTTTGGTTGGTAAAATAAAAACCGCAAACCAAACCAAAACATGCGGTTGAGGAAAAAAATGGTTCGAGTACATCCAAACCAAATGCGATTTTTTGCGGTTTTGGTTTGGTTCGGTCTGCGGTTTTTTTGTTGGATTGGTTCGGTTTTGAACACTCTTAGACTATGACAACCAAAAACAATATTAGCATATTTTACCTTCAGCCACCAAAAAGAAAGCAACTTTATCTTATCCAAAAGTTGATGAGTTGAGCATGTCTTATTAATCCTGCTATTTCGTTCATTCCATATTACCCACGCACAAGAGAGCCAAATTAAACGCATTATTGATCTCCGAGGTTTTGAAACACCTGCTAAGTGACCAAACTGAAAAAACTGATTTGTAACACAAAAAGGGTCTAGCGCATAAATACCAAACCAATTACGCACAAGATGCCAAAGTGAACTAAAAACATTACAAGACAAAAACAAATGATTTGCTGATTCAATGTTGCCGCAACCACTAACACAAATTTGAGTATCATGATTGTTCATGCCTCGTCTAGATAAATTATTCTTGGTGGGTAGCATGTTGCGAAGAAGACGCCAAACAAGTAATGATACCTTCAAGGGCGCATCTTTATGCCAAATGGAATCGGAAACAAGATTAAGATGTTGTGGTTCGTGACTATATATAACACATAATGTAAACCAAGTTTATTTTACCTAGGAATGTCAATTTAACAAAGAATCGTCCAATTGAAGACTGATATATTTTGATAACAATTAAAATGATGGTGGGTAAATAATGATCTTTTGCTTAGTTAGTGGAATCATAATGCTATAAGCAGGCTCGACCTGAAACCGGACCCATTATCGGTCCAAGCCAGCTATTGGATAAGACATGTAATTAACTCGGTTGCCATGTTATCAAACCGGTCATCGAATCAGTACAGAAAACCGGGTCAATAAGCTGAGCATCAGAATCTGAAAATTTGTAAAAAGTATTTAAACGGCTTCGCTAGAAATCGAACCTGGTACCTTTTAACAAAATGACATGGCCATCAACAACTTAGCTATCAAAATCTTTTGTTATTGGAAAGACATATTTCATTTAATAAGTGTTAAACACTAGATAGCAAATTGAAAGTAAACATAAAACATTTTTTTTTGTTAAAAACATAGACAATGGTACGCCAATATTTTTTTTTGGTTACATTGCATTTTTTTTGTGATGCACAGTTCCTCAAACATGATATCAATGAACTAAACATATTTATATTTAAACTAAAGATTTTGTTTACAATAATAAAATTAAAGAACTAAAATATTTAAAACACTTATACCATATTTTTCATAATATATTAACAAATTTATTTATTATATTTATACTTATGGATACAAACCGAGTCTTCAGATTCAATCCGGTTTAACATCTATACAAACTTGTTATAGAGACCGAGTTATACAACCGAGTCATCCGATTTGTTCCGGTTGAATCATGGGGTTCAACCAGTGACTCAGTGGTTCAACCATTGACCCTATGACCCATAGACCTTGCCGAGTCCATGTTCGGTCCGGTTTTTAAAACTATGAGTGTAATAGGTAGGTTCGTCGACTCTATGTATTTGTTTTTACAAAGACTCTGTATTTTTATATTTGCCAATATCATTTTTTTATTTAATTTTATCAAAAATTTATTTTTTTCAACAATTTAATCAAACTCATTGTTTGGTGTAAAACTTTTCACGCGCCTTGGATGATCATTAGTGGTCACATTTACCTATTTAACTTCCATTTAATTTCCCCTCAAGAAAAAATTTTCATTTAATTTAATCATCATTATCACAAGATTGTAAAAGAAAGTGTGAATCTTTCTTAGTCCTAGAGGTGCCACATCTTCATAACTTTAAATTGAGATAAACTCAAATTTAGTTTACAAATATGTTAATTTAGAGGAGCCACAACTCTAGTCTAAGATAAACTCAAGTTTATTTTATAGATAGAAAGATAGATATATATATAGATAGATTGTTTTTCTAGAAAATTGTTTATTTTATACATATAAGATAAATAGATATTGATAAATGGATAAATGAATATAGATAGATATAGATAGAAAATAGATAAACTTACGTGTACTGGTATGAATTATTCACACATGGACTACTGAGTCAGAATTATTCACACATGGACTAAAAAGCTGATCTAATTTTATTGGAAATGGTTTTTTGTTAACATTTTAATGTGTTTAATGCATAAATATGATGTGTACTTGTGTTTTCTATGTGTATTTATGTGATTCAGTTTATTAGGTAAAAAATTATGCACAAAATTCATTTTAATTTTATTAACTGTCATTTAAAGGCTTTCAAATCAAATGAACCTAACAATAAAACATACTCCTATAAAAAACTAACATTGATTTTTTTTACCACCGACTTTTCCTTTCGACTTTCTTTATGTATATATATAGCTGATAATGTAAACCACTTGCTACCACCCTCTTCACTCTCACTCTAACATCCAAATATATATCTCGTCCATCATTCATGGCATACTCCAGCAAACATATCAAAATCATCGTCGGAGCCGATCACTTTGGCACTCCTCTCAAAGATGCTTTGATCCCCCACCTACGTTCTCTCAACATTGATTTTGAAGATCTTGGAACCTTCTATTCTTACTATGTTGTTGGTGCCGAGGTCGGTCGGCGCATCTCTCAATCCTACCCATCTTCCTCCCCGGAGATCATTGGTCTTGTTGCATGTGGTACCGGTGTCGGCGTCGCCATCTTTGCCAACAAATTTCCCGACGTGTTTGCTGCCACTTGTCTTCACCCATGGGAAGCTGTCAATGCTCGATCCATCAACAATGCGAATGTCCTAGCCCTTTCAGGCAAGTTTACTTCACCTGAAACAGGGATTGAGATTGTGGATGCATGGCTGAACACACCGTTCAAAGCTCCTTGTCTTGCAAGCGACAACAAACCATGGGCACAGGAGGTTGAGAACCTTCTTGATAGATCACTTTTTGACATGCCAAAAATTGGAAAGAAAAACTTCTCTACCAAGTGGGTTGATGATCTTTCTCATTGGGATATGTTTTTTGATGAGGAGGATATTGACTTGGCCAAAATTCCCATTGATAAGGATGTGCTAGAAAAGTAATGCAATAAGGTTGTACCAGAAAAATAAGCTTGTTGAAATATTATAATATGATCGCACCGCAAATATAACAATAATACAAAAAGGGTTTATTTCAGCACCATTTCCTCTATAATAATTTATCATCATTCTTTGTACATAACATCGTTTCACTCACTCATCACCATTCACCACTCTCTTGGTTTTAGTTGTTGGGATTGAAAGTTTTCTTATATATATGAAAAATAAATATTATTTGTTACGCGATATGTATGTGATATCAATTGATGAAATTTCAAATGAGCATAGATTATGGAGAGTAAAATTTTATTTAACCCGAACTGTAATAAATTCATTGTTATGGTTGATTGAATTTTTTTCTTTTGATATAAACTGATCGAATATTTTTGTTTATTATGTATGGTGGAGCTTGACTGATTTGAAATGTATAGACACAAACGTAAATCCATTCTACTAGACAAATTATTGATATGATTTAAAGGGGGAAGAGGGGGAATAATAAAGTCAATCCTATAATATTACTACTGGTTAAACTCTTTAATTAGCTTAGTGTGTTAGTGTTCACCATCCCTATTTTGCCTCGAACTTGATCAAATAATGTAAATTTAACATTTATTAATTATGCATTGTCATTATCATTATTTTTTTTATCAGATCATCTAAGAAATAACTATAATTTAATTTTTACCTAGGAATGTCAATTTAACAACCAATCGTTCAATTGAAGACTGATATATTTTGATAACAATTACATATTAGTTTTAAATGATTTTTTGCTTAGTTAGTGGAATCATAATGTTAAAAGCCGGCTCGACCTGAAACTGGACCCATTATCGGTCCAAACCAGCTATTGGATAACACATGTAATTAACTCGGTTGCCATGTTATCAAACCAGTCATCGAATCAAAACAGAAAACCGGGTCAATAAGCTGAGTCAGAAACTGAAAATTTGTTAAAAGTATTTAAATGGCTTCACTAGAAATCGAACCTGGTACCTTTTAACAAAATGACATGGCCATCAACAACTTAGCTATCAAAATCTTTTGTTATTGGAAAGACATATTTAATTTAATAAGTGTTAAACACTAGATAGCAAATTGAAAGTAAACATAAAACTTTTTTTTTGTTAGAAACAAAGACAATGGTGCTCCAATATTTTTTTTGGTTACATTGCATTTTTTTGTGACGCAAAGTTACTCCAACTTGATATCAATGAACTAAACATATTTATATTTAAACGGAAGATTTTGTTTACAATAATAAAATTAAAGAGCTAAAATATTTAAAACACTTATACCATATTTTTCATAATATATTAACAAATTTATTTATTATATTTATAATTGTGGATACAAACCGAGTCTACATGTTCAATCCACTTTAACATGTATACAAACTTGTTATAGAGAACGAATTATACAACTGAGTCATCCGATTTGTTCCGGTTCAATCATGGGGTTCAACTAGTGATTCAATGGTTCAACGATTGACCCATAGACCTTGCCGAGTCGATGATCGTTCCGATTTTTTAAACAATGAGTGTAATAGGTAGGTTCGTTGACTCTATGTATTTTTTTTACAAAGACTCTATGTATTTTTTTTATTTGCTAATATCATTTTTTTATTTATTTTTTATCAAAAATTCATTTTTTTCGACAATTTAATCAAATTCAGTGTTTGGAGTAAAAATTTTCACGCGCCTTGGATGATCATTAGTGGTCACATTTACCTATTTAACTTCCATTTAATTTCCCCTCAAGAAAAATTTTTCATTTAATTTAGTTATCATTATCACAAGATTGTAAAAGAAAGTGTGAAGCTTTCTTAGTCCTAGAGGTGCCACATCTTCATAACTTTAACTTGAGATAAACTCAAATTCAGTTTACAAATATGTTAATTTAGAGGAGCCACAACTCTAGTTTAAGATAAACTCAAGTTTATTTTATAGATAGAAAGATAGATATATAAAGATAGATTGTTTTTCTAGAAAATTGTTTATTTTATACATATAAGATAAATAGATATTGATAAATGGATAAATGAATATAGATAGATATAGATAGAAAATAGATAAACTTACGTGTACTGGTATGAATTATTCACACATGGACTATTGAGTCAGAATTATTCACACATGGACTAAAAAGGTGATATAATTTTATTGGAAATGGTTTTTTGTTAACATTTTAATGTGTTTAATGCATAAATATGATGTGTACTTGTGTTTTCTATGTGTATTTATGTGATTCAGTTGATTAGGTAAAAAATTATGCACAAAGTTCATTTTAATTTTATTGACTGACATTTAAAGGCTTTCAAATCAAATGAACCTAACAATAAAACATACTCCTATAAAAAACTAACAATGATTTTTTTGACCACCGACTTTTCCTTTCGACTTTCTTTATGTATATATATAGCTGATAATGTAAACCACTTGCTACCACCCTCTTCACTCTCACTCTAACATCCAAATATATATCTCGTCCATCATTCATGGCATACTCCAGCAAACATATCAAAATCATCGTCGGAGCCGATCACTTTGGCACTCCTCTCAAAGATGCTTTGATCCCCCACCTACGTTCTCTCAACATTGATTTTGAAGATCTTGGAACCTTCTATTCTTACTATGTTGCTGGTGCCGAGGTCGGTCGGCGCATCTCTCAATCCTACCCATCTTCCTCCCCGGAGATCATTGGTCTTGTTGCATGTGGTACCGGTGTCGGCGTCGCCATCTTTGCCAACAAATTTCCCGGCGTGTTTGCTGCCACTTGTCTTCACCCTTGGGAAGCTGTCAATGCTCGATCCATCAACAATGCGAATGTCCTTGCCCTTTCAGGCAAGTTTACTTCACCTGAAACAGGGATTGAGATTGTGGATGCATGGCTGAACACACCGTTCAAAGCTCCTTGTCTTGCAAGCGACAACAAACCATGGGCACAGGATGTTGAGAACCTTCTTGATAGATCACTTTTTGACATGCCAAAAATTGGAAAGAAAAACTTCTCTACCAAGTGGGTTGATGATCTTTCTCATTGGGATATGTTTTTTGATGAGGAGGATATTGACTTGGCCAAAATTCCCATTGATAAGGATGTGCTAGAAAAGTAATGCAATAAGGTTGTACCAGAAAATAAGCTTGTTAAAATAATACAATAAGAATAAGTTTGTACCAGAAAAATAAGCTTGTTGAAATATTACAATATGATCGCACCGCAAATACAACAATAATTCAAAAAGGGTTTATTTCAGCACCATTTCCTCTACAATAATTTATCATCATTCTTTGTACATAACACTGTTTCACTCACTCATCACCATTCACCACTCTCTTGGTTTTAGTTGTTGGGATTGAAAGTTTCTTATATATGTGAAAAATAAATATTATTTGTTACGCGATATGTATGTGATATCAATTGATGAAATTTCAAATGAGCATAGATTATGGAGAGTAAAATTTTATTTAACCCGAACTGTAATAAATTCATTGTTATGGTTGATTGAATTTTTTTCTTTTGATATAAACTGATCGAATATTTTTTTGTTTATTATGTATGGTGGAGCTTGACTGATTTGAAATGTATAGACACAACCGTAAATCCATTCTACTAGACAAATTATTGATATGATTTAAAGGGGGAAGAGGGGGAATAATAAAGTCAATCCTATAATATTACTACTGGTTAAACTCTTTAATTAGCTTAGTGTGTTAGTGTTCACCATCCCTATTTTGCCTCGAACTTGATCAAATAATGTAAATTTAACATTTATTAATTATGCATTGTCATTATCATTATTTTTTTTTTATCAGATCATCTAAGAAATAACTATAATTTAATTTTTACCTAGGAATGTCAATTTAACAACCAATCGTTCAATTGAAGACTGATATATTTTGATAACAATTACATATTAGTTTTAAATGATTTTTTGCTTAGTTAGTGGAATCATAATGTTAAAAGCCGGCTCGACCTGAAACTGGACCCATTATCGGTCCAAACCAGCTATTGGATAACACATGTAATTAACTCGGTTGCCATGTTATCAAACCAGTCATCGAATCAAAACAGAAAACCGGGTCAATAAGCTGAGTCAGAAACTGAAAATTTGTTAAAAGTATTTAAATGGCTTCACTAGAAATCGAACCTGGTACCTTTTAACAAAATGAAATGGCCATCAACAACTTAGCTATCAAAATCTTTTGTTATTGGAAAGACATATTTAATTTAATAAGTGTTAAACACTAGATAGCAAATTGAAAGTAAACATAAAACTTTTTTTTTGTTAGAAACAAAGACAATGGTGCTCCAATATTTTTTTTGGTTACATTGCATTTTTTTGTGACGCAAAGTTACTCCAACTTGATATCAATGAACTAAACATATTTATATTTAAACGGAAGATTTTGTTTACAATAATAAAATTTAAGAGCTAAAATATTTAAAACACTTATACCATATTTTTCATAATATATTAACAAATTTATTTATTATATTTATAATTGTGGATACAAACCGAGTCTACATGTTCAATCCACTTTAACATGTATACAAACTTGTTATAGAGAACGAATTATACAACTGAGTCATCCGATTTGTTCCGGTTCAATCATGGGGTTCAACCAGTGACTCAATGGTTCAACCATTGACCCTATGTGTAACATCCCGCCTAAGACTCGAATATTTATTAATATTTAGACGATGTATCAGAAATGTTTTGAGTAAAGGACAATTTGGTAAATTGTCAGTTAATGGGTTTATTTATATGGCAAGTGTAATATCCCGTTTAGATGTAACGGTTAACAGTGTTAGAAACTTGTGAAGCAAGCATGGCAAGTTAGTAAATAAGTGGAATGGCATGTTAGTAATTATTTGAAAAGAGGAGATTGTTTTAAAATGAGGAGTAAGATATTTCTTACTATCTTTCCCTCATTCTTCTACACCCTTCCATTTTCAGCCTCTCTCTCCCTCCCTTCTTCTAGTTACACGCCTCACCCCTCCTTCCTTCACTCATCAAGATTTCATTCCAATTCATGTGAGAAAGAGCATGCTAGCAAGCTTGTGTGGAAAGCTAGTACAAGAGAAAGAAAAGGAGAAACAAGGAAGAATAAGGAGAAGAGGTAGACTCAAGCTTGGGTTTGGTGATTAGAGACATGGCAAGGAGCAAAGTTAGCAATCAAGGTGAGCTCCCTAGGGGTTATAGAACCCACTTTGATGAATATTCATGAGTATTTAGCACTTGAGCAAAGTTTACAATTTTAGTACCCTAATTATATGTTATGAGTAATCCTTGATCAATACATGTTGTGATATGTTAATATGCATTAGAAATGATCCTTTAAAGTTGTATGATGCTTGGGCATGATTGGATAGACCAAAAATGGTGGAAAACATGTTTTGAACTAGCCCTATGCTGTCCAACTGCAGGTAAAATCGTGTCACGATTTTACCAGCGTGTCACGATTTTACAGGCAGAAACCAACACGATTTCTGGGCATGAAATCGTGACACGATTTCCAAATCGTGTCACGATTTTGAAGGGGACAGGATTATGTTGTTTTTCAACTTTACTTGCACCGTTTCGGCTATCCAATACTGCTTCGGGCTCAAGGAACAACATGTAATGGTTAAGCATTGCTATTAAGCATCTAAAGACCTTTCCTTGAGAATGTTTAGATCATTATTATAGAGCACAAGGTTGAGAGGATGGATGCCTTAATCCACAAGATATTATAGAGAAGAATAAGAGCTAGTATAGAACTTATCCCTTACTAGGCATTTCTCAAACACTCAATTAAGTACCAGAAAGCCAAGAACGATATGGTATTCAAGGTTTAGAAACCTATTATAGGTTAATGAGAATTAAGATGGTACTTATCATGTACTAAGCACAAGAATGATACTATGCTTATAGTCAAGAACCTCTAATAGGTTAAGCTTTAAAGAATGCATTAGATATGCACAAGGAATATGAAACGCAATAGGTACGTCTATGAACTTAAGTAAGAACTTAATGATAAAGATTATACGTGTTCATCAGACTCCGGATTATGCCGGATGGGATTTCTCCGAAAGGGCTATCCACACGTAATTTATAAGACTATGTTAAACGTGTTCATCAGACTCCGGGTTTCGCCGAATGGGACTCTTCCGAGAGGATTGTCCACACGTATGTTAAAAGATTAAGCATGTCCAGCAGGCTCCGGGATTTGCCGGATGGGACTTCTCCGAGAGGGTTGTCTACATGCAAGATGTGTCCAGCAGGCTCCGGATTATGCCGGATGGGGCTTCACCGAGAGGGTTGCCTACACAAAGATAAGAGGAGTCCGGTGTTAGCCTGATATGATAGGAATTTCACCGGTATGATGGGAGATGTACTTCGGGGTTACTCCACCCGGATGCACTCCGTAAAACGAACCAAGATAATGATTGTTTGTTCAACCCTAACTTCTAACTTAACGTTATACGAAAGATGAATACGAATATGGAATGAATAAGTATATTTTATATGTAATACGGAACATGATGTTTAGTTCCTAGTGAACGAGATGTGATCATAGGATGTCCCCAAGATCACTACGGATAAGCCTAAGATAAGAATAGAGTAGGAAATGCATGAGATAAGACAATGAAGCGATCCTAGGTTTTCCCCTTGATCGCAAAATATGTAGAGAAAGCTGGCGATCGTAGGTATCCCCAAGATCGCTAAGAGTAGGCACGGCGACCCTAGGTTTCCCCCGTGGTTGCCAACAGTAGGTTGGGTTGGAGCTCACTGAGACGTTATGTCTCACCCCAATCCTTCTGGTGCAGGTTCATAGGTTAGCAAGAGATGTTCATGAAGATCTTCAGGAAGGCGCTGGATGGAGTGCAGATGCTCGTCATGGCAAGCTCAGGAGGTTGACAGATTTTACATATGTATATGAACATGTATTATATGATATTTGGATATTTATGTAAACGAGCAAATTGTACTCATTCAGTGGTTTTTATATATTAATTATTGTAAATTTTAATGTATCCGGTATCAGATTAATACGCATACTAAATATTCTAGATAATTTAGTGTGGGTGTTACAATTGGTATCAGAGCAGGTCGATTCAGACCGTGCCTTGGGTCATTAAAGTTTCAATAAAAAGTAGTGGGACCATTGGGTTCCGGATATTGTTCTAAAGGTCACATCTAGTTGAGCCTGATCAACTCAGTCTAGTATATGACAGTTAGGATAAATGTCCGAGAGCTGAATGTGACCAAGGAGGAATGAAGTGTATGAAGGGCGAGGATTATGGTGACAGAATTTTAAGACGGAATTGGCGAAGAAGTATTCATGCCAATGGTGGCCATCAAACTGTAAAGAGACGAAGCCTGATTGTGGCAAGGTCTTAGAGACATAAAGGATATTTAACAGTGAGGTGAAGCGCCTCAACCCAGTTGGACGCATCGTTGGACGATGCCTCGTCTGTGGAAGACATAAGGATTAAGGAATCATGGAATGCTCTAGGGAATGACGTAGAACCTTGACGGGAACCGCAGTTTGAGAATTTAAAGTGAGGTGTGGATTAAGTAACAATTCCGAGTACAGAGTTGAAGAATAGCAGTACCAAACCTAGAGAAACGAAATGATGAATTACCGGACAGTTAAGAGAATTAATTATGGATTACGTGAATTGTTTGGACAGATGAAACTGACCACTCAAGTGTGGTTATTGAGTATGAATCACAAGTAAGTTTGACCCCATCAGATAAGCTACGTCTCCTAAACCAGATTTGTGAATTAAGAAGAGGAGATGATATGCAGCCTAAGAACTAAGATGGATGATTAAGTGGAAACAATGAGACTCGTTGCATGTCAAAGCGTGAATCAAATTTTTGGATGTATCCTAATGGTAAGAAGATTAGAAGAAAGAGAAGCTAGACTGGAATTTTACTTAATGAAGGTTGGATAATAAATAATAAGTTGCTGGAATTTAGTATGCTGATGAACGAATTAAGTTGAACACTCTTGATTTGACGAACAGTATTGAATTTCCTTGATTGGTTAAAGAAGGCAAGTTCAAGATAACACAAGGTTATAGTAGACCAGTGTTGAAGGAAGATCGGGATTTCAGTCGAGAAATTATGTTGAGATTTTAATGTACGGCGGATCGTCTTGAACATGAAAGTTTAGGATTGAGGTTAAAGCTAAGGAGTTGTATGCTCCCCATTGAAGAGGTTTCTTCCACAAATATTATAGAACAGAAAGAGATCACCTCGTGTTGATAAGTTTCCGAGGGTGGTAATAAGGCATAGATTTGAATTGTGAATACAATAACGAGTTACTGGAGGAATCCAATAGATCATGATAATGTGCAAAAGTTTAAGATCGATTAATCGGGCACTCGAAGAAACGCAACCTATGTTGAATTTGGAACTTTTCATGACGGAGTGTTCTGTAGAAACTCAAGGGTAACTTAAGGGACATGATAGAGCTAAGGAGACCAAAGTTGTCTCGGGAAGATTATGAGTATGAAATCATTACGGATAAAGAAAGAGTGAATAGTAACAAGACTCAAATGAAAGATATGAACCTTCAGAAGCCATAAGTGTTTTTTTTGAAGTTGCCACAAATGGATGTACATGAATTTAAGCTGCCTCAAACATACTTCCAGTCGGGTTTCTGCAATATTTAATGATTATACATGAAGAGCTGACCAAGAGAAATGGTAACGTCAGACAAATTTGTTACAGTGATTACAAAGTGATGGAGTAAAATGATTGATCGATGGAATTTTATGTGACAATAGTGAAGTTGTAACACCCATAATAAGATTGCCTAGGATCTTATACGAGTATTAAAATTTCGTACTGGATACATTAATTTACAATATAAAAGTTCATACAAATATTACATCACGTAGTAATATTACAATTCCAAAGTTAAACAACATCTCTGATACATGTACAACCATATGATACATCCATATAATACAATCGTCCATAACATATAACAACAGCACGATCAATCCGTAGCCTTCTCCTTACCCTTGTTGCGTGCTGATTGCGATCCTGCCTGTGAACCTGCACCAGAAGGAATGAGATGAGACATAATGTCTCAGTGAGCTCTACCCAACCTACTGTTTGGCAACCACAGGGAACCTAGGGTCGTCATGCCTACTGTAGTACCCTAATTTTGTCCTACGCATTTTAAAACAAAAAAATCAAAAAAATCAAAAGGGGGAAAAAAGTCAAAAGTCAACAAAAGTCAACAGAAAAGTCAACATTTCAAAATTGAGGACTTCGCAATGCGAAGCTCACTTCGCACTGCGAAGTCTGCGATTTTTCTGCAGATTTTTGGTTTCTTTGATTTAATTCCAGAATTTGTTGCATATCATTTCTATAATTATTTTAAGTAGCATTCATGGCTAATTGGGCCAAGCAAAGCCAGAGTTGAAGGACTTGCCATTAATGCCAAGGTTGGAAGCTTTTTCTTCCAACCTAGCATGTGACAAGCAAGTGGGCTTGCCCTTGGGCAGCTCTAGTCCCTCCCATGTGACCTGTTAGCCACCACAAGGTTGCCAGCCACCTGCTTGAGGACTTTCCTCCTGCTTGCTCTCCCCAAAACCAGTCAAACCAGCTGGATTTTTTCACTTGAAAAAACCATGATTGCCTACTCTGTTTTGCAGCAGCTTTTCACCCTCTCACACCAGCCATAAGTAGCCTTTTCATCCCTCAATCTCTGCACATTACAGTGCACGTTTTCATTGATCAACCATTGAGATTGCAAGGATTGATCCCCAAGCATTAGCCAATGGCAAATCAGCTTTGTTCTTCATCATTACCTTCTAGAATTAGTTGAATTTGTGGCTGAAATCAAGCTGGATCTTGCCCCTTGGTACAAGGCAGGGTTGCCTCTATCCATTAGCATTTAATGCAAAGGGATTCAGCTTAATCTTGGCCACAAATCAGCTGAATTTTGGGATTGTGTAATGATGAATAAGATTTGGTTTTGGCCTATAAATAGAAGGCAATGCCCAAGGATTCAAAGACAGTTAACAACAGCATTTCAAGAGCAGAAACTCTACTCATTTTAGCCTACAAAACTCCACAAAATAACCAGAAACAATCCATACACCACAAAGCTTTCCAAAGTTCCAAAACCTTCACCAATATTCAAACCTCTTTGTGAAAGCCTTCAACAAAATCAAATCAAGTGCAGCTGGAGCTTTGCTAAGGAGTTCTGTAAGTTTCTAAGCACTTATCTTGCATTTATAATTGTGTTTGCATAGCTATTTTGGTTCAAAACCTTTTGATTCTAAAAAACCCCTTTTGAATTTCAAAGAAATCCCAAGGTTTTCAAAACATTAAAACTGGTTTGTCCAACCTTTTTCACCCCAAAAACTCAAAGCTTTTCACCCACATATAAGGTCCTGAGTGTGTTCAGAAGTTGTTTCTGAACAAAAGTTCAGAAACAGCTTCTGAACCCAAAATTTCGCATGCTTCGCAGTGCGAAGTCATGGTCGCAGTGCGACCATGACAGAACTCAGAACCTGAGTTTTTGTGTCAAAATGACCAATTTTTGAGGTTCTAGCCCCAGAGCTCAGAACCTAAGAGTTTTTAAACCCATGTTCTTCAAACCAAAACAAGGATTTTGCATAATTTTGACAAAATCACAAGTTCGTATAACCATTTTGTGGATAACTTGCAAAACAAGTTATCTTCCCAAACTCTCAAACAAGCATGAACAAACAAGTTATGTTCATCATTGCAATCTAAACTTGAACAATAAATATTGTTCATGATGTTCAAAACTCAAAGATGAACATACACCGTTTACGTTCGCATTTTCGCAAAATGAGACGAACTTGCGCGTTTTCTAGCAAATTTGCTAAACCTTCCCATTTTGGGTTTTCAAACCAAATGTTTTGACATACCTTGGGATTTCTAAAGGATTCAACCCAAAAATATGAATGAAAAAGGGATGGTGTGACGTATGTCTCTCCATCGCCCCGATTGTACGAATGCGTGACGTATGTCTCGTCGCTCGGACAATCGTCATTTCCCTTTTTTTCAATATGTACAACCCTAACCAAACCAAATCTTGGCCCCTTGTGGTCAATCCAAACCGTTTGGTCCCCCGTTGGCCATTAGACTCAACCCCTCGACTCGTTTGAGTCCACTCGGTCAATGTTCGACTCGTCCGAGTCCATTGTACCCGTTCTTGATCTCAGTGGATCAATCGAACAATTGCCCGACTCGTTTGAGTCCACTCGGTCAATGTTTGACTTGTATGAGTCCATTGCACCTCCCTTGGTCCCATAGCGACCAATTCAACCCTTTACTCTAACGGACGTACCTTTTAACAATTCTAATGTGATTCACGAACAAACGCTTAATAAGTCTCCAAGTGCGAGCATACAAGCTACGTTCTAATCGCAAGAATTCGGTTAAAACATCGTCCATTTAAAATCAACCAACACATGTACGTTTTTCTACCAAAGAACTACGTACGCTTTGAATTCTCCGACTACCGGGAGATACGTAGGAGCAAGATCGACATCTTGTCAAGCGCAATAATAAAAAACCTTTTTTTTCCCTTCTTTCGTTTGTTTTTATCTCTTTCATCCCCCCTTTTATTATATTTTTAACATAAATGAACATGCGCGCAAAGTATTAAAAAAAACAATTCAAGCTTTAACCAAATAGGAGGTTCCCGTTGAGTACAACGGACGTGAGGGGTGCTAATACCTTCCCCTTGCGTAATCGACTCCCGAACCCGACAATGGTTGCGATGACCAAATCCTTATCCTCATCGTCTAAAGGGTTTTATTATCGTTTCCCTTTACAACAAAAAAAAAACTTAAGGGTTTATCAACGTTCCCTTTACACAAAAACTTTGGTGGCGGCTTCACAAAGGCACCTCCGAGCGTTTGCGAACGACCTCGGAGGATTTGCGCGTCTTTTTCCCCGAGGAAAAAAACGAGGTGCGCACAGCTGGCGACTTCACTGGGGACCCTGTTCCCACTAGTGAGTCAAGCCGAACCTATTTGGTTTAAAGCCAATTGTTTTATTTTCTTTGCATGCCATGTTTATTTATTTTATTCATACATGTTATATTTGTGTTTTATGTTTATATCTGCTTTATCTGCTTTATATTCATATTATATATCAAATGCGGGGGTTACTTGAGTGATGTTACTCCACATTGTTCGGGTTAATGCCGGACGTGTGAGGCTCTCTACCCGAGCTTGAGAAAAAAACTAAGTTAGAAGGAGGTTGTGTGCGGAAGCCCGCGTTGACGTATGTCCGTGAGGTAGGATGTCCAACCCCGCTTAGATGAGATTTTCACGTGGAATTAATTGAAGTCATGTCGACGTATGTCCATAGACAACCCTAATTCCATGTGAGGTCTATGACTCTAAGGACCTCTTCTTAGGAGATTTCACCATTTTAGAGCCTACATGTGAGGATGGGGGGAAGTTCCGAACCTTCATAAACCATACCCTTGCATAACATTTGCATTCATGAAAGTAATTTTCGCATCGTTTTGCTTTATAGGAGTTTAAAAAGAACGAACAAATATTAGCAAAAAAGAAATATGGATTCCGGGAACAAGAATACGCTCGCCTTCAAAATTAAAGCTCCTAGGGTGGAAAGTTTATTAGCTCTAAGCAAGAGGCTCTCTTCGGTCCACAAGAACATCTTCGAGGCAAGCTATGGGCTAATCCTTGATCTTTTACCCGTGAGAATAGATTCAACCGCCTTAACCACTTTGGCGCAATTCTTCGACCCACCTCTACGGTGCTTCACGTTTCAAGACTTCCAACTAGCACCAACATTGGAAGAGTTTGAGAAGATTTTGGGTTGTAGCATGAAAGGTCATGAACTCTATCTCGGTCCGGGAAGGGATCCCACATTTGAAGCCATCGCCGAATCCTTATACCTCGACACCCAAGAAGTGGCATCTAACTTGGAAGTTAGAGGGAACCTTAAGGGATTTTCAAGAAAGTTTTTGGAAGCCAAAGCTCGGGATTTACTAGCCAACAAAGAGGTAATGGCATTCAACGCCATCTTAGCCCTCTTAGTCTACGGGATTGTCTTATTCCCCAACATGGATGATTTCGTAGACTTTCCGGCTCTAGAGGTGTTTATGACTAAAAATCCAGTTCCTACAATCTTAGCGGATTTTTATCATACCCTCTACTCAAGGCATGAACAAGCAAGGGGACGCAAAATTACTTGTTGCACTCCCGTGGTGCAAATTTGGATGATGTCCCACATGCCAAGAAACCGAGACTTTGTGGAAAACCGGGCCAAGCTCAAATGGTCGCAACGGATGACAACCCTCGCCGAGAAGGACATCCATTGGTTTTCACCAAACTTAGAGGACCCGGAAATTATCCTCAGTTGCGGGGACTTCCCTAACGTACCCCTCATTGGTACTAAGGGATGTATTAATTACAATCCGGTCCTCTCTCTCCGACAACTAGGTTTTTCAATGGAGGATAAACCTAATGACCTTTTGTTGGAGGCTTTCTACTTAAGGGAAGGCGATCAAGACCCGGCATTGCTAGAAAGAATCCGGGGAGCATGGAGCCAAGTACGCAAGGGAAGGGTCGGCAAGAGAAACTGTGTCGCCAAACCCCTTTATACTCAATGGGTGAAGGAGAGGGTCAAAGCAATCAAGTTACCCTTCGTGGTCATAAACCCTCCAAAACCTCCTACACCTAAACCTATTGCAATCATTCCCAACAAAGAAGTGGAGGACCTCAAGGCTAAAATTCAAGAACTCCAAAACAAAAACGGAGACTTAGAATTGAAGCACCTCCAAGCTTTAGGAGAAATTACTAGGACGAAGAGAGATCGTGATGAAGTATCACATTCTCTCCTAGTATGCCAAAAACGGCTAAGAACCTCCGAAGGGAAAAGGGATTGGATAGGAGGCGGCTTGGTTAGTGCGGATGCTAACCTTGTGGCCAAGGACGAAGAGTTGGAAAGAATTCTACATTCCAACCAAGAGCTCAAGAAGTTTGGCGAACTAGCCATCGAAGCTCAACGGAAATGGAGGTTGAAATTCCAAGAGAAAAATCAACAGCTCCAAGAAGTAGTGAAAGACTACAAAGAGCAGCTTCAAGCCGAACGCGTCCAGCGGCAAAGACATGAGAGTCTCTCTCATCAAGGGAGGCTAAAGTGCAATCTTCTCGAAGAAGACATCAAGAAATTCGAAGAGTACTTCGACAAGATTGCAAGAGCTCATGGGGACCACATTGCACAACTACACGATGAAATTAGAAGTGCAAGAGTCAAGCTAGACCAGCGCAAGGGAGTGATTGAGTATGTATGGCAAGACGCCACCCGATTAAGTGAGGATTTCACTAAATTGGTTGCATTCTCAAATTTGGTGATCACCCAACTTCCAAAGAAGCTAGCGGAGGCCGAGATGGTCATGCCTTACTTTGTCATCCCTATGGAGATCCGGAAGTTTATGAAGTTCTGCAAGGACACCATAGATTTCTATAGGGAGGAGATGAACAAAGCCGAGAAGCGAGCGGCTATTTGATTTGTAATAGCATTAGTTACACTTTGTAAACAAATGTTATTTAATCAAATATATTTTGAAGTATAATCAATTTCCCGGTCTTTAATATTTCGAATTTGCTAATATTAATCGTGCACCTTTAAACTCCATAAAGCAAAATAAAAAAAAAACGCATATTTTGCATACTCATAGCATACATACATCCACATGCATCTTCATGCATTTTTCAAAAAAAAAAAACTCATTCGCGCCCATTTAAACAGTTCAAAGCAATCATAGCCCGAAAACCCCGAAAGCCCTCGGTCCAAGAACCAGATATTCAACACTCGTACGGAACACGAGCTAACAAACAAAGGATCATGGACAATTTGGAGCAAACTCAAGCGGCTTTGAGAGAAGAGGTTGATGGAATGAAGGGAAAGATGGATCAGATGCTAGAGTTAATGCAAGCTCTATCGGCACGAGAAAGCCACCCTCGCCCAACAACGGATGCATCTAATGTGCAATGGCCTCCTTATGGTTTACCTGTGGGTTACACCCCACCCTTTGAAAATGAGGGTCATGGACCACCCCCACCGCTCACAATCCCCGTAAGGAATGAAGAGCGTCGTCCTCAAGGAACTTCCACTACTCAGCATGAAGTAATTCCCCATGATGTGGAAAATAGCCAGCTAAGGCAATCTGCTCCCGACACCACCCACCAAGACAATGATACCACCCAAATGTATCGAGTTTTGGAAGAAAGGTTGAAAGCTGTCGAAGGGTTCAGCTCATACGGTGCCCACAACGCCTTGGACATGTGCCTAGTGCCCGACGTGGTAATTCCTCCGAAGTTCAAAGTACCGGACTTCGAGAAATACAAAGGAATTCAATGCCCTCGGAACCATCTAAGGATGTTCTGTAGGAAGATGGCAGCCTACGCAATGAACGAGAAACTCATGGTGCATGTGTTTCAAGATAGCTTAAGCGGAGCGTCCTTGGATTGGTACATGCAGCTCGAGCGTACCCATGTCCAAACTTGGAAGGATCTAGCCGATGCCTTCCTAAAGCAATACAAATATAATTTGGACATGGCTCCAAATAGGATGCAACTACAAAACCTCCTGCAAAGAAGCAATGAGTCATTTAAGGAGTACGCTCAGCGGTGGAGAGAACTAGCTTCTCGTGTGCAACCACCACTATTGGAAAGAGAACTTGTCGACACCTTTATGGGCACACTTCAAGGCCCATATTACGACAAGATGATTGGAAGCACGTCTGCCGATTTCTCCGATCTAGTCATGGTTGGTGAAAGAATAGAAGACGGAGTGAAGAGAGGAAAAATCCAAGGCTCTTCAGAAGCTCAAGGTGGAGCTAGAAAGCCCCCCAGCAACTTTCACAAAAAGAAAGAGGGGGAGACAAATGCCGTTCTAATGGGACCATCCTACCCACCACCGAATCAAATGCCTCACTACCACTATCCTTATGTGGCAGCAGCAACAGCTCAAGGGCGTTACTCACCTCAAGTAATTCCCGCAACTCCACCTCGACAACCAGTAGTGTTGCCACAGCAAAATCAACAGCAACAGCAACAAGGCGGGTACCCACCAAGGAATCAAGCGAGCTCGAGGAACAGTTATTTTAATAGGCAGTTTGATCCTCTACCCATGTCTTATGGTCAAATCCTGCCATACCTAATCCAAAAGGGTATGGTCGAGACAAGACTACTACCACCAATGTCACCACCATATCCACAGTGGTACGACGCAAATGCCAAGTGCGATTTCCACGCAGGATCCGTGGGGCACAATGTCGAAAACTGTAGAGTTTTCAAACACAAGGTGCAGGATCTTATTGACAAGAAGCTGTTATCCTTCAAAGAGGAAAGCCCCAATGTGAAGAACAACCCATTGCCGGGGCATGCGGGTCCCTCTGTAAATGCGGTGGAGGAACAAGAGGACTTTGGTCCAGTCAAAAGGGTATCCAATGTTAAAACTCCCCTGTCAACCATAAGGGAGCGTTTAACCGGCTTTGGACTGTTCGAGGAAATGCACGCCAACTGTGAAGCCTGCAAGATCAACCCGAATGAGTGCGAAGAGTTGAGGAGCTGTCTTCAAGAGTTAATGGACCAAGGTTGGATCCAATTTGGTTATATAAAGGATGGCACGGACATTGCTACCTTAGAGTATAACAGCCCAAAACCTCTCGAGATTCCATACCAAAGGAGAGAGGTACCAATGCCAATACAACCCATAACATTCCACGTACCTGCACCCTTCTCTTTTGAAAGCACAAAGAGGGTACCATGGAATTACCAACCTGTGGCCTATGTGGAAGGAAAACCACTAGCCAAAATTGAGCCCAGCATCACTAACATTACCGGTGTTGGAGGAATGACTAGAAGTGGTAGAGTCTTCGCTCCGAAAGAACTCGGGAAGACGCCAGCTGTACTACCAAAGGAGCCGCTCAAAGAAAAGAGCGTGGAGGAAGAAGAGAACCAAGCGGGGCCTTCTCAAAAGACAATCCCGCAAAAAGAGGCCGAAGAGTTCCTAAGGATAATCCAAAAGAGCGAGTACAAGATCATTGACCAGCTAGGTCAAACTCCCTCTAAGATCTCTATGCTATCCTTACTACTCAGCTCGGAAGCACACCGAGAAGCACTACTGCGGATCCTCAGTGAGGCACATGTCACCAAGGACATTCCGGTGGACCAATTCGACGGGATAGTCGGAAATATCACCTCAAGTAGGTACTTGGGTTTCAATGGCGATGAGCTACCCGACGAGGGGCACATTCATAACCGCGCCTTACATATCTCCGTGAAATGCATGGACCACATCCTCTCAAGAGTGCTAGTGGACACGGGGTCATCATTGAATGTCATGCCCAAGACTACCCTTCTCAAACTATCATGTGAAGGGACCGTAATGAAGCCTAGCGCCTTGGTCGTAAAAGCTTTCGATGGGTCAAGAAGAGCCGTCATAGGGGAGATCGACTTACCGGTCCAAATCGGACCTAAGGTTTTCACCATAACCTTCCAAGTCATGGATATTAATCCAACATACAGTTGTCTTCTCGGACGACCATGGATCCATGCGGCCGGAGCCATTACTTCTACCCTGCACCAGAAGCTGAAATTCATCATTGATAACCAAATGATTGTAGTTTCCGGGCAGGAGGACATGATGGTAAGCCATCTCTCATCTTTCCGTTATATAGAAACGGATGAAGAAGCTGTGGACGTCCCATTCCAATCTTTGGAAGTGGCGAATGTCGTGACATTGAGCTCGAAGCCCAAGGAGGAGGCTAGGACAGCCATGTCATCATGGAGGGCGATAAGAGAGGCCCTAGAAGAAAGCCGACCCACCGGATGGGGCAAGTTAGTGGACATACCGGAGAAGAAAAATCGCTTCGGGTTGGGGTATCATCCATCAGCCGGGACTTTCTCAAAGCCTTCAAAGCAAGGGATCTTCCCCATTTCGGAAACATTCATCAGTGCGGGGTTTATCCATGAAGATCAAGTGGCTCTACTCGAAGATGTAGACGAAGACGTGCCTGATTTGGTGTATCGTTGCGCTTCGGATGAAGTTTTGAACAATTGGAGGGCTATCGCAATTCCCGAGATCATTACCAGGATCAAGTAATAAACCATGTTTGTTTGTTTTTTACTTTCATAAAAAAAAATCATTTAGCTCTGCCCAAGGCAAATGATTAGTCGTGTGGGGCCCCCATGTTTTAAAAGTTGTTTACAACCATGAATAAAAGCAATCTTTTATGTTCATTGGAGTCTTTTTCTTTTTGCATTTGTTAAAAAAATTTTTTCTACAAAAAGCCTAAAAAAAAATCATACTCATGCAGATCTACAAATCCACCCTCCAAAAACAACACTACCTTAAACCCTTATGACTTCGATTGCCCGATTAATCAAACGGAAGATGATGAAGAGGACGATTGTGAACCGCCTGAAGAATTGTCTAGACTTGCAAATCAAGGGGATAGGGTAATACAACCTCACCAAGAATCAGTTGAAAAGGTCAGCTTGGGGACCGAAGAGGATAAGAAAGAGGTCAAGATAGGAGCCTCCCTGCACGAGGGTGTGAAAGGAAAGTTGATCAAGCTTCTGCAAGAGTACGTGGACGTATTCGCTGAAGGTGAGAAAAACAAACACACAAGAAGGGGGGGTTGAATTGTGTGACTCTAAAACTTGTTCTTTTTCTTTTTAAAGCTTAAGAAACAGTTCAGAAGCTGATGTAGTCAGTTCTGAACAGATATCAGAAGTTGAATGCAGCGGATTAAAACAAGTTAAGAGATAAGGGAAAGAGAAGACACACAGAATTATACAGGTTCCTTCTCAATGTGAGAAGTAGTCCTGTCCCCTTGTGTCCAACAAGAGAGTTTCACTATAATCAAGTTCTGATTACAATTGCTCAATCACTAAGAAAGAGACTTCAGCTGCTCAATCACAAAGAAAGAGACTTCTATGCTCAACCACCAAGGAAGAGGCTTCCAATGCTCAAGTCACTAAGACAAGAGACTTCTCAATGCTCAAGTCACAAAGACAAGAGGCTTCTGACTCAGACCACTAAGGAGTGAGGCTACAAATGCTTAGTATTCAGACTAAGACTTTGAGGGACCAAACTGGTTTACACGTAAAGGAGTTTGGGATGAACACTTGATCAAATATCAGAGGTGTTCTCTAAATACAACACAGGTTAAGACTCTTAACCTTAAGAAATTCCTAAGTTACAAAGACTGAAGAATTTCTAAGAGTTTTGAACTATGACAGTTTTATACAGAAAACAGGGCAGAGTTTCAGCTTATGCGTTTCAAAGAGTCTTCAACATTTTCTTCTTCAAATCTCCCTCCTTTTATAGATAAAAATAGAGCTGTTGGAGATTTGCTGGAAATCAGGAATATAGCCGTTGCAATTGGACTAGGTTGCTGCAAATGTGTGCTGCACTTTTTCTGTCAGAACAGGGCAGGTGCCATTTTTGAATTGGCCCACCTTAAAAACTGGAGAATGTTTGGTTCAGGGGAACAACTGTTCCATTGAGTTGTTCTGACACTTCCAGGCATTAAATGCGCACAGTACTGGTTGCTTTTCCATGCCATATCAGCTTCAGAAGCTTCTGAGTGAACAGTGATCAGAAGCTCTCTCTCTGTACGGATCAGAAGCTGGTCTTCAGATGCTGACTTTACGTTGACTTCATCAGAAGCACCCAGTCTTCAGAAGCTGCACTTCAGGAGCATTTCTTCAGGACCACTTCAGAGGCTTCACTTCAGGACCAGTTTCTTCTTAGCCTCGCAACCTTGCTTCTTGGCTTTCCTTCTTGCTCTTTAGCTTGTTCTTCATAACCATTATTAATCAATACTTGATAAGCATGTGGTTCTGAAACACTTGAACAAAGCATTAGCATATAAACCAATTTTCTCTTTAATACCTTGTTATCATCAAAACCATAAAGAGAGATATGTTTACACATAAATGTTTCAACAATCTCCCCCTTATTATATGAGAGACTTGTTAAACACATTTTGTTCCAACATTCGCTTGGTCGTATCAAGACATGCCGGGTTTAGACCCTAACATCGTTGTACACAAGCTGCCACTCAAGCCGGAATGCCCGCCAGTGAAGCAGAAATTGAGAAGAACGCGACCCGATATGGCTCTCAAGATCAGAGAGGAGGTCAAAAGGCAATTCGATGCCGGTTTCTTAGCCGTAACCAAGTATCCAACATGGGTTGCAAACATTGTGCCAGTTCCGAAGAAGGATGGCAAGGTGAGAATGTGTGTGGATTATCGGGACTTGAATAAAGCAAGCCCAAAGGATGATTTCCCGCTACCACACATCGACATATTGGTGGACAACACAGCCCAATTCTCAGTCTTTTCCTTTATGGATGGTTTCTCGGGATATAACCAAATCAAGATGGCTCCAGAGGACATGGAGAAAACTACATTCATCACCCCATGGGGAACATTCTGCTATAAGGTAATGCCTTTTGGATTAACAAATGCCGGGGCAACATACCAAAGAGCAATGGTAACTCTTTTCCACGACATGATCCATAAGGAAATCGAGGTCTACGTCGACGATATGATTGCCAAATCCCAAACGGAGGAGGATCATCTAGTCCATCTGCAAAAACTTTTCGAACGCCTAAGAAAATTCAAGCTGCGCTTAAATCCTAACAAGTGCACATTTGGCGTTAGATCCGGGAAGTTATTGGGCTTCATCGTCAGCCAAAGAGGTATTGAAGTGGATCCCGATAAGGTGAAGGCCATCCAAGAAATGCCAGCGCCAAATACCGAGAAAGAAGTCCGGGGTTTCTTGGGAAGATTGAACTACATCGCCAGGTTCATCTCACACATGACAGCTACCTGCGAACCAATCTTCAAGCTGCTAAGGAAAAACCAAGCCGTTCATTGGAATGAAGATTGCCAAGAAGCGTTTGACAAGATCAAACAATACCTGCAAGAACCACCGATCTTAATACCTCCGGTTCTGGGTAAACCCCTCATCTTATACCTAACCGTACTTGAAGGATCAATGGGTTGTGTGTTAGGACAACAAGATGAAACGGGAAGAAAAGAGCACGCAATCTACTACCTAAGCAAGAAGTTTACCGACTGTGAAACAAGGTATACTTCACTTGAAAAGACTTGCTGCGCTTTAGCATGGGCTGCTCGACGTCTAAGGCAATACATGTTGACCCATACAACTTGGTTAATATCGAAGATGGATCCCATCAAGTACATCTTCGAAAAGCCTGCCCTCACAGGGAAGATAACCCGTTGGCAAATGCTGCTGTCTGAGTATGACATCCAATATGTTGCTCAAAAGGCCATCAAAGGGAGTGTTTTATCCGAGCACCTTGCTCACCAACCATTGGAGGATTATCAACCCATACAATTCGACTTCCCAGACGAAGATGTCGTAGCTTTGAATGACGAAGAAGTCACAAGCGATGATGAAGGACCAGAACCAGGAGCTCAATGGAAGCTCGCTTTCGACGGCGCCTCAAATGCCATGGGGCACGGTATCGGAGCAGTTTTAATCTCCCCAAGAAATGGATACCAACCCTTCACAGCAAGGTTGTGCTTTGACTGCACCAATAACATGGCAGAGTATGAAGCATGTATCCTAGGCCTCGAAGCAGCAATTGATCTAAGGATCAAAAACCTTGAAGTATACGGTGACTCAGCCTTAGTCATCTATCAAGTCAAAGGAGAATGGGAAACGAGACATCCCAATTTAATTCCCTACCAAGCCCGGGTTGTAGAATTGATCAAGCATTTTGATGAAATCAATTTCCACCACATACCTCGAGAAGAAAATCAGGTAGCAGACGCTTTGGCTACATTATCATCAATGTACCAAGTAAATTCCTACAACGAAGCACCAATCATAAGGATGGATCGTAGAGACAAACCAGTTGTATGCGCATCAGTCGAAGAAGGACTTGACAACAAACCTTGGTTCTACGACATCAAGCGATACCTCGAAGAGCAAGAGTATCCAGAAAGTATCTCGCACACCGACAAGAGGACCCTCAGAAGATTGGCATCCCAATTCTTCCTCAGTGGAAATACCCTCTACAAAAGAAATTATGACATGGCCCTGCTCAGATGTGTGGATAAACATGAAGCGGACATGCTCATCAAAGAAATCCACGAGGGATCTTTTGGAACCCATGCTAATGGGCATGCAATGGCAAAGAAAATCCTAAGGGCGGGCTACTATTGGTTAACCATGGAAGCAGATTGTTTCCACTATGCCAAGACTTGTCACAAGTGCCAGATTTACGCCGACAAAGTGCATGTGCCACCAACTCCACTGAACATCATGACTTCACCTTGGCCTTTCTCTATGTGGGGCATAGACATGATTGGAATGATCGAGCCCAAAGCGTCAAATGGACATCGCTTCATCCTCGTTGCCATCGACTACTTCACCAAATGGGTAGAAGCAGCTTCGTATGCAAACGTAACCAAACAAGTGGTAGCCCGATTCGTCAAGAAGGAAATCATTTGCCGTTATGGTACTCCCCACAAAATCATCACCGATAATGGGGCAAACCTAAACAACAAGACAATGAAGGAGTTGTGCAAAGATTTCAAGATTGAGCACCATAATTCCTCCCCTTACCGACCAAAGATGAACGGTGCGGTAGAAGCAGCCAATAAGAACATAAAGAAGATCATCCAAAAGATGGTGACAACATATAAGGATTGGCATGAGATGCTTCCCTTTGCGCTACATGGCTACAGAACAGCCATTCGCACTTCAACTGGGGCAACCCCCTTCTCCTTAGTATACGGTATGGAAGCTGTTCTCCCCGTAGAGGTGGAAATTCCTTCGCTAAGGGTCTTGATGGAAACCAAGCTAGAAGAAGCTGAATGGGTCCAAACAAGGTTCGATCAACTGAATCTCATAGAGGAGAAGCGTCTGACGGCAATATGTCATGGCCAACTCTATCAAAGGAGGCTCAAGAGAGCATTCGACAAGAAGGTCCGTCCTCGAGAATTCAAAGAAGGAGACCTAGTGCTCAAGAAGATATTACCTATCCACAAAGATCCCCGAGGGAAGTGGACTCCCAGCTATGATGGGCCGTACGTGGTAAAGAAAGCTTTCTCAGGCGGAGCCTTGATCATCACCACTATGGACGGAGAAGAGTTCCCACTCTCAATAAACTCCGATGCAGTCAAGAGGTATTATGCCTAAAGAAAAAAAGAAAAAGAAGCTCGCTAAATCGAAAACCTGAAAGGGCGGTTTAGGCAATAGAGAGCGTCCTGCTAGATTGAAAACCTGAAAAGGCGGTCTAGGCAAAAATTAAGGACATCAAAAAAGGAAATACACCCCGGTGGATTGAAAAACTCGAAAGAGCGATCCAGGCAAAAGTTAGGGGTTAACAAAAAAAAGGGCAATGACTGCAGCGTCCAAGCTCCGGACAAGATTCAAGAGGAGAGGAATCGGTCTCGTCAGCGTTTTCCAACAAACGAAAATCTCGAAGTCATAAGGAAATAGCATGTGTTGTGCCAAAACCAACATTTTCTTTTTGCTTTTTCTTGTCTTTCTCTATCCCACTTCTCACTTTGTGTATTTTTACCCATTCAAGAGGTCAAATCTGCATTGAATAAATTTCCTTTTGTTATTTTATGTTCTCAGTAGCGCATAAAATTTTGTTTTATTCATGATGAAAATGCTTTAAAACATGGGAAATAAACAAAAGAATTTTCTTCCGAAAAGAGAAAAAATAAACAAACATCGCTTTATTTTGAATCTTCGTGAATTCTGAAAGAATTGCGGTAATTCCCACCAAAATATTGCACCAAAGGACTTATGCTCCTTAGCAACGGCAAGTGCGTAGCTCGCGGCACGCGAAGCGCAAAAACACCCTAAGCATCCAAACACCAAACAAGGCTGGATATCGATCATGCTTCCAAAATGATCCTTTATCCCCATAAGCCAAACCTCATTGATACTCCCCAGGGAGTCTCAACCCCAAACAAAAGTCCAATCATCATTGGCAGACAAACACAAATTTTCGGGCTTAGGCTCGAACTACACCGGTTTTGATCCCATTTGGGTATGTAGGCAAAGGACCTTGTCCTTCCAAACCGACCAACCAAAAAAAACAACAGAAAAAAAGAAAAGTCCAATCATCATTGGCAGACAAACACAAATTTTCGGGCTTAGGCTCGAACTACACCGGTTTTGATCCCATTTGGGTATGTAGGCAAAGGACCTTGTCCTTCCAAACCGACCAACCAAAAAAACCAACAAAAAAGAGAAAGCCCAACTATCATGAACACAACCACAAACAAAGACCGACTCTGCTCGGCACCCAACCAACATTATTTCATTTCATGCATGCATATAAAAAAACCATTCATACACATGCATTTCATTTCATAAAACATGCATCCTCAACAAGGATCCTCCAGTGAGTATCACATATTCAGCAACATCCATCAACATTCAACTAGGGGCACCTATTTAGGGTAAGACCGCAGCTTGTTAGGAATCGATATTCAGAAGCAGTACCTGAATAAGATCACCTAGTTTAGGTATCGATCTCTAGAAGCAGTACCTAGAGTAGATCACCTCCCCCAGTGTATCGACCTTCAGTGTTAGCGGCTGAATAAGATCACAGCTCGTTAGGAATCGACATTCAGAAGCAGTACCTGAATAAGATCACCTAGCTTAGGTATCCACCTCTAGAAGCAGTACCTAGAGTAAACCTCCTGTAATAACCCACTCATGCGAGGCATTTAACAGTGTTACAGGAATTAAACGTATTGGAATGGCAAAGTCGTAAATAATGAGACAATGTATATATATGGATAAATATGAACTTTTTTCACCATTATCTCATTATTCCTTCTCTCTAAAAACCAGATTTTTCCCCTCCCTCTCTCTAGAAATTTTCGATCCACCCTATCCTTCCTCCTTAATCCATCTTTTCATCCTCAAACACTTGGGTTTCAAGCAATCAAGGCTTTATAGAAACTTGGAGCAAGAAAACTAGAGAAAAACCAAGAAAAGGGAAGTTACAAGTTGGAGTTTTGGATTGAAGCCAAGCAAGCTTGCTACCAGTCATTAGGTGAGCTCATCTTGGGTTTTAGAACCCTCATAGTGTGAGTTTTATGAGTTTTGATTCATAGGAACAAGTTATAGAAAGTTTGGTATTTTACCCTAATTTCCTTGTTAGACTTAATCCTTGTTTGTAAGTGTTTTTAATTGATGTTTTATGATAGAAAATCATTTTTAACATGTCTTAGAAGCTTGGGTAACCTTGAATGAGCAAAAATGGTGGAAGATCACTTTTTTTCACATAACTGTGCTGTCACGGTCGCTGTAGCGACGGGCTGTCGCTTGTAGCGACCAGGTTCTGTCTGTCTGCGCTTGTAGCGACGGATCTGCGCTTGTAGCGACAAGCCTGCGCTTGTAGCGACCAACTGGGCGCTTGTAGCGACCAGGTTCTGTCTGTCTGCGCTTGTAGCGACGGATCTGCGCTTGTAGCGACAAGCCTGCGCTTGTAGCGACCAACTGGGCGCTTGTAGCGACCAGGTTCTGTCTATCCGCGCTTGTAGCGACGGATCTACGCTTGTAGCGACCAAGCCAGAATATCACACTCAGTTGGGCTGTTCTGGGGTCTTGGTGCGCGCGGGCATGGCTTTTTGGCAACTGATTTTACATATATATCTTGGAAACCTTAGCCACCATTTTAACTCATTCTAAATGCTTCCCAAAGCTTATAAAAGTATAGGAACAAGGATTGTGTAAAGCTTGGAAATGTCGGGTTTAAGGTTTATTGGATAGATAACCACTTATAGTGGCATATGATACCGATGTGCCTATTTTCCATGATAGGAAAACAAGGGTTATAGGATGAAAACAAGTTCATAGTTTATCCACTTTAGGATACAAGGTAATAGGAAAGGTTTAACAGTTATAGTAGGCTTATGAGAACGATAAGCCAAATACCATATGTCATAGGCTAAGTGTTGGTATAAGCCCTAGAGGCCAATAGTTTATGTCAAACTTTTATATGTATCATGACTTTTATTATTGAATAAAATATGGCATTCTTTATTACACTTGTTATAAGATAAATAAAGTCCCTAGAATAGTTAGTTCATGTGATGGAATATTAAGTGTGACTTAATCATGAGATTACATCAACAGAAAGAACACTATTCTTAAATGTATCCGTAGTCAAGCTTTAATATGAATTGGGATAATATTAAAGCATGGAGACTATTATGTATGTAGACTGATGACCACATCTCATGGGTCATGAATATGAGATATTAAGTCTATACATAGGTATAAGTATTAGGAGTAATATTTATACTGGATTGACCCATCGTGAGAATACTACATAGTATGTTATGAAATCGTCATAAGTTATTCTCACAATGATAATAGTGTATATCACTCTTAGACCTGAAACCACTATGATCCCTAGATGTGGACTCAAGTGTTTTATTGCCATTCAAACGTTGTCTGTAACAAGATGACTATAACGTTGGTTAATGGGCACTTGACGAATCATGCTGAGGGACATGAGTGTCCTAGATGGGATTTGTCCCTCCTCATAACAGGAGATATATCTTTAGGCCTCTTGATGGAATATGACTGGAAAAATGCATGGCCATGCCGAATTAAGTCAATATGAGATATTGGACTTATTCGTTGTTCAGCATATTTTGGGATCAAGAAATATAAATATTGAGCTAAACAAGGGTGACGTAATCTATGCCTTGTGTTCAATAAAGATATTAGGACAAAGGAGTAATCGTACACATTGATATTATCATGGAAAGGTTTCGTCAGATCACTTGACATTCTTGTCACTTGGGTAGCAGTGATGTGTTGCTAGATACCGCTCACTGTTTATAATATTAATGGGATTTAATATTATTGCCAACGTTACAAGAACCTATAGGGTCACACACAATAGAACGGTAAAAAGGAGAAATATAAGTAATACTTATATGATGGGGTACGTTTAGCAATGCGCGCTAATTAGTTAGCGGAAGCTGATGGGCTAATGGGCTTTTGAAGCTCAAGCTGATTTTGTGCAGCAAGGAGTTCTATAAATAGAAGCTCTAGTGCTGAAATCAGCTAATGCTTTTCGTGTAACCCTAAAGCAGAAACGAATCCCCACTTCTCTCCCTAACCTCTGATCGCTTGGCTAGCACCGGGAATCAAAGGAAGCCGTTCGTGTGGACGAGTAGAGGCTTTGCTTATTTGCTCAGCTGTGATCAACGAAAGTGTTTCAGCATTACTAAAAGGTAACAATTCCATCACTGATTCATGTGATATTCGTAATGATCCAAGGAAAGGAAATCAAATTTTTTTTAAACTTCCGCTGCACTTTATATGTCGATTTCCCTTCAGTGGTATCAGAGCCAATTACGAAACCTTGAATCGGATTGTTTTGTTTACTGCTTTATGTTTTAATTGGATTAAACATAATCGAATACAATTAAATAATAAAGACGAATTAAAATTGGCAAAGCATCACGTTTCCGTGCATGGCTTTTCGGTTTGTTTGAAGCTTCGGAACCGTATCAGGTGAAGCATCAATATATCGATTATCCATATCGACGGAGATGTGTTGCTCGATCAAATACGCAAATAATTAAATCGTATCACTTTTCTGTGCATGGCTTTTCGAATTGTTTGAAGCTTCGGAACCGTTTTCTGGTGAAGCATCAATATTTTCGATTATCCATATCGACAGAAATATGATTGATAAATTCTGTGTAACAGAAGTATATGTGATATACTCGTGATGATCGTTCACTAAATCAAGTCAGATGATATTTGTTCATATTGGATGATTGTAAACTGGAGCTTCGGAACCGTATCAGGTGAAGCATTCTAAGTTCGATCACCATATTGGATAAACAATCAGAGTACTTTGATTGGTGTGATCATACTGTTACAACGGGGTTCATAACGCCGCAAGTGTTGTGCCGTCATGATTAGGGTTACGAAAAAGGCTGAAACCTGGTTCAGAATCGTGACACGATTACAGAATCGTGACACGATTTTGTGCCCAGCAAATCGTTTGCTTCTGCCTATAAAATCGTGACACGATTACAGAATCGTGACACGATTTTGTGCCCAGCAAATCGTTTGCTTCTGCCTATAAAATCGTGACACGATTACAGAATCGTGACACGATTTTGTGCCCAGCAAATTGTTTGCTTCTGCCTATAAAATCGTGACACGATGCCAGAATCGTGACACGATTTTTTCAGCACCAGAATTCAAAGTGAATCGTTCATATTGAATTAGCTTCCGGGGCGCTGCCCCGGAAGCCCCGCAAGGGGCGCTGCCCCCTTGACCCCTGTCCGCTGACCGGGCAGCGGAACCCCCGTCCGCTGACCGGGCAGCGGAACCCCCGTCCGCTGACCGGGCAGCGGAACCCCCGACTAATCTGCGTAGTGTGATCAATCGCCGAGTTTTAATTCAATTTATTTAATTATGAGGTGCTAATAATAATAAAAGGTGTTTTATTGTTGTTGAGTGAATGATTATGGCCTTAGTCTTATTATTTCTTTTATTTTGGATTTTTGAAATACGGCCTGCGTGTCGTGCCTCTCTCTTGAATTCTATATGTACATTCTCTTCTCATCCAATCCCTCGTATGTAAAACGAGTTTCTTTATATGTAATGTAATTAGAATACAAGGAGGTAATAGGACCATTGACGTTGGATTAGCCCTAGAAGTCCAGCTTGGAGAAGCAAGGTCGTTTCTAGGATTAGTTTAGATTCTTTCATTGGCTTGAGAGAATCATAGCGTTAGGAGGCCATAATCATGTCACTTTTATTTTGTATAATTGTTATGCATGCTTGAATGATTGGAGTGCGAATATATATGATATATAAGCCGTGGTGAGGTGAGATCAAACTAAATTAAATCCTTCAAAGTGATATATTAAGTTTAATGCTTTCCAAAAGAATAACACCCTTCAAGACTAATATCGAATGTGTGGGTTCTGCCTTAGCGAAGCACATGTTCTATGTTTGTAAGTCGCGGTGCGGTAATTTCATTTACCCGATTGTTATTCTATTGGGTCTAACTTAACTAAATTAATTTTAATATGATTAGAATAAATTTAGAAGCAAGAATTGGGAAATATCTATATGATAGATTAGAGTAAGAGTTACTCGGCCAATTGATTTGAAAGTTGTATGAGATACAATTGGAAATGTTCCTACCTAAATAGCTGAGTTTTGGGTGATCAGCCCTAGCTGACTCAAAACAAGGTGAAATAAGGATTTCAACCCGCTAGAAAATCTTCCAACGGGATTTTCCGAATTAAATGTTTGAAGGTCATTTGATTTGAATAAAATAGTGGGAGCATATTTAATTAAAGGCCAAATTAAATATGTTATTTTCATGATACTTATTTTGTATATTTTAAATTGTAGATGGCAACTAACACTTCAAACAACATTTTGCGATCAATCCTTGAGAAGGATAAGCTGAATGAAACAAATTTTTTAGACTGGCACCGTAACTTGAGGATTGTCCTCACACATGAGAAAAAGCTGTATGTGCTTGATGAACCTGTTCCTGAAGAGGCACCAGCTGCAAATGCTCCCAGGGCTGAAAGAGATGCTTATAGTAGGCATGTCAATGATGCCGTGGAAGTCGCTTGCATCATGCTTGCAACTATGACCTCTGAGCTTCAGAAGCAACACGAGAACATGGCTGCGTTCGATATGATCGAACACCTTAAGACTCTTTATGAAGAGCAAGCTAGGCATGAAAGGTATGATGTCTCCAAGGCCCTTTTTGGAACTAAGCTGTCAGAAGGAAGTCCTGTAGGACCTCATGTACTCAAGATGATTGGGTACGTTGAGAACCTCGCGCGATTGGGTTTACCCCTTGAGCAGGAACTTGCTATTGATCTTATCTTGCAATCGTTGCCGGAAAGCTTTAGCCACTTTGTCATGAATTTCCTAATGAATGACATGGACAAAACTCTTCCACAGCTTGCAGCAATGTTAAGAACTGCTGAAAAGAACATGAAGGGAAAGGGTAAGACCATCTTGATGGTTAATAATGGAAAGGTCAAAAAGCATAATAAGAAGCCTAAAAGGTCTAAGGGAAATGGCAAAGGCAAAGCAGTTGCTAAGCCATCAACCAAAGCCTTGAAGCCTACTGGAGGTGTGGCTAAGGAGGGCAAGTGCTTCTACTGCGGTAAGACCGGGCACTGGAAGCGCAACTGCCCAAAATATCTGGAAGATAAAAAGAATGGAACGGTTGCTTCCACTTCTTCAGGTATTTTTGTTATAGAAATTAACATGTCTACTTCTACATCATGGGTATTAGATACTGGATGTGGTTCTCATATTTGTACTGATGTGCAGGGGTTGAGAACGAGTAGAACATTGGCAAAAGGGGAGGTCGATCTACGAGTTGGCAATGGCGCAAAGGTTGCTGCTTTAGCTGTTGGAACTTATGAATTGACTTTACCTAGTGGTCTTTTAATACAGTTAGAGAACTGTTATTTTGTACCTGCAATTAGCAGGAATATTATTTCCGTTTCTTGTTTGGACAAGTCCGGTTTTTGTTTTACAATAAAAGACAAATGTTGTTCTATTTATTTGAATAATATTCACTATGCTAATGCCATTATGAGTAATGGACTTTATATTCTTGATCTTGATATGCCAATCTATAACATAAATACGAAAAGGATTAAACCTAATGAGTTGAATCCAACTTATCTTTGGCATTGTCGTTTAGGCCATATAAACGAAAATCGCATTTCCAAACTCCATAAAGATGGAATTTTGGACTCCTTTGATTTAGAATCATATGAGACATGTCGATCTTGTTTATTGGGAAAGATGACAAAGACCCCATTCACCGGAACAGGTGAAAGGTCTAGTGATCTTTTGGGACTCATACATACTGATGTATGTGGACCACTAAACACACCTGCTAGAGGAGGGTATTATTACTTCATTACATTCACTGATGATTTTAGTAGATTTGGATATGTGTATCTAATGAAACATAAAGCTGAATCATTTACTTTCTTCAAAGAATTTCAAAATGAAGTAGAAAACCAACTTGGCAAGAAAATCAAAATGCTTCGATCTGATCGAGGTGGCGAATATTTGAGCCAAGAGTTTGACGATCATCTAAAAGAGTGTGGGATCTTATCCCAGCTCACACCTCCTGGAACACCACAATGGAATGGTGTTTCCGAAAGGAGAAATCGAACCTTGTTGGACATGGTCCGATCTATGATGAGTCATGCTGATCTTCCAAACTCCTTTTGGGGACACGCCTTATTAACTGCAGCTTACACACTTAACCAAGTTCCATCCAAAGCGATTGAAAAGACACCATATGAGATATGGAGTGGTCGAAAACCCAATGTGAAACATTTAAAGATTTGGGGTTGTGAAGTTTATGTGAAACGACTAATGTCCACTAAACTTGAACAAAGATCTGACAAATGTTTCTTTGTGGGATATCCTAAAGAAACTAAAGGATACTACTTTTACAAACCATCTGAGGGCAAAGTGTTTGTCGCTAGAGATGGAGTATTCCTTGAGAAGGAATTTGTCTCCAAAGAAATTAGTGGCAAAAAGGTAGATCTTGAAGAAGTTCAAGACCCACAAAGTAGTACGCCAATGGAGGAACAAGAGCAGGATACACAAGCTGTTGTGACAGAAAATCCTACTCCAATAACACAAGAACCACGTAGGTCAAATAGGATACGTCAAGAACCTGAGAGATATGGGTATCTCATATCAGAAGAATGTGACGTATTGCTCATGGATCAAGATGAGCCTATGACTTATCAAGAGGCCATTACTGGTCCTGAATCTGAGAAGTGGCTTGAAGCCATGAAATCTGAAATGGATTCCATGTACACAAATCAAGTTTGGAACTTGGTCGAAGCACCTAAAGGAATTAATCCTATAGGATGCAAGTGGGTTTTCAAAAAGAAAACTGACATGGACGGAAAGGTTAACACCTACAAAGCGCGGTTGGTTGCTAAAGGCTTCAAACAAATTCATGGTGTAGACTATGATGAAACCTTTTCACCAGTCGCAATGATTAAATCCATTCGGATCTTACTTGCTATCGCTGCATACCATGATTATGAAATCTGGCAGATGGATGTTAAGACTGCTTTCCTTAATGGAAATCTCCTTGAGGATGTGTACATGACACAACCTGAAGGATTTGGCATTCCTAATAACATCCAAAAGGTATGCAAATTGCAGCGATCAATCTATGGATTGAAGCAAGCTTCCAGAAGTTGGAATCTTCGTTTTGATGAAACTGTACAACAGTATGGATTCATTAAAAATGAAGATGAACCTTGTGTTTACAAGAAGGTTAGTGGGAGCATAGTCTCATTTCTGGTATTATATGTGGATGACATATTGCTTATCGGAAATGACATCCCTACACTACAAGAAATTAAATCTTGGTTAGGGAAATGCTTTTCTATGAAAGACTTAGGTGAAGCTTCCTACATATTAGGAATCAGGATCTATAGAGATAGATCACAAAGATTGCTTGGCTTAAGTCAGGGTACATACATAGACAAAGTCCTGAGACGTTTCAATATGTATGAGTCCAAGAAAGGACTCGTACCTATGTCATCAGGTATAAGTTTGTCAAAAGCACAATCCCCTTCAACTGTTGAAGAAAGGGATCGAATGATCAATGTTCCATATGCATCCGCAATTGGATCTATCATGTATGCTATGTTATGTACTCGACCAGATGTCTCGTATGCTTTAAGTGCTACGAGCAGATACCAGTCTAATCCAGGTAACAGTCATTGGGTTGCTGTTAAGAACATCCTTAAGTACTTGAGAAGAACTAAGGATACTTTCTTGATCTATGGAGGTCAAGAAGAGCTCTCTGTAATTGGTTACACAGATGCTAGTTTTCAGACAGATCATGATGATTTCAAATCGCAATCTGGATACGTGTTTTGCTTAAATGGCGGTGCTGTTAGCTGGAAAAGTTCAAAGCAGGAAACAGTCGCTGATTCTACAACCGAGGCCGAGTATATTGCTGCATCTAATGCCGCAAAAGAGGCTGTTTGGATCAAGAAATTCATCTCTGATCTTGGTATAGTTCCAAGCATTGTGGATCCCATTGAATTGTTATGTGATAACAATGGAGCAATCGCACAAGCTAAAGAACCTAGATCTCACCAAAGATCCAAACACATACTTAGGCGCTATCATCTCATTCGAGAAATCATCGATAGAGGAGATGTGAAAATATGCAGAGTACCAACATCAGACAATGTTGCTGATCCACTTACTAAAGCTCTAACTCAGCAGAAGCATGATGGTCATACTAGATCTATGGGTATTAGGTCTATGCCTGATTGGCTCTAGTGCTAGTGGGAGATTGTTGGTATAAGCCCTAGAGGCCAATAGTTTATGTCAAACTTTTATATGTATCATGACTTTTATTATTGAATAAAATATGGCATTCTTTATTACACTTGTTATAAGATAAATAAAGTCCCTAGAATAGTTAGTTCATGTGATGGAATATTAAGTGTGACTTAATCATGAGATTACATCAACAGAAAGAACACTATTCTTAAATGTATCCGTAGTCAAGCTTTAATATGAATTGGGATAATATTAAAGCATGGAGACTATTATGTATGTAGACTGATGACCACATCTCATGGGTCATGAATATGAGATATTAAGTCTATACATAGGTATAAGTATTAGGAGTAATATTTATACTGGATTGACCCATCGTGAGAATACTACATAGTATGTTATGAAATCGTCATAAGTTATTCTCACAATGATAATAGTGTATATCACTCTTAGACCTGAAACCACTATGATCCCTAGATGTGGACTCAAGTGTTTTATTGCCATTCAAACGTTGTCTGTAACAAGATGACTATAACGTTGGTTAATGGGCACTTGACGAATCATGCTGAGGGACATGAGTGTCCTAGATGGGATTTGTCCCTCCTCATAACAGGAGATATATCTTTAGGCCTCTTGATGGAATATGACTGGAAAAATGCATGGCCATGCCGAATTAAGTCAATATGAGATATTGGACTTATTCGTTGTTCAGCATATTTTGGGATCAAGAAATATAAATATTGAGCTAAACAAGGGTGACGTAATCTATGCCTTGTGTTCAATAAAGATATTAGGACAAAGGAGTAATCGTACACATTGATATTATCATGGAAAGGTTTCGTCAGATCACTTGACATTCTTGTCACTTGGGTAGCAGTGATGTGTTGCTAGATACCGCTCACTGTTTATAATATTAATGGGATTTAATATTATTGCCAACGTTACAAGAACCTATAGGGTCACACACAATAGAACGGTAAAAAGGAGAAATATAAGTAATACTTATATGATGGGGTACGTTTAGCAATGCGCGCTAATTAGTTAGCGGAAGCTGATGGGCTAATGGGCTTTTGAAGCTCAAGCTGATTTTGTGCAGCAAGGAGTTCTATAAATAGAAGCTCTAGTGCTGAAATCAGCTAATGCTTTTCGTGTAACCCTAAAGCAGAAACGAATCCCCACTTCTCTCCCTAACCTCTGATCGCTTGGCTAGCACCGGGAATCAAAGGAAGCCGTTCGTGTGGACGAGTAGAGGCTTTGCTTATTTGCTCAGCTGTGATCAACGAAAGTGTTTCAGCATTACTAAAAGGTAACAATTCCATCACTGATTCATGTGATATTCGTAATGATCCAAGGAAAGGAAATCAAATTTTTTTTAAACTTCCGCTGCACTTTATATGTCGATTTCCCTTCACTAAGAACTATAGGAAATGTTTATATGATCAAAGTAATAGACATGTATATGTATTTATACACTCATTCTTCAAAGTTAAAGAATAATAATAATTCAAAGTCATAGGCATGTTCAGCAGACTCCGGGATACGCCGGATGGGATTTCTCCGAGAGGGTTATCCACATGCAATTTCATAGGGAGTCCGGTGCTAGCCTGATTGTCAGGAGTTTCATCGGGTCATAGGGAGACGTATCTCGGGGTTGCTCCACCCGGGGTGCCCTCCGTAAAATGAACTCAGACTAATTGTTTGTTCAACGCTAACAGCTAACATAAAACACTTTAATTGCTTTATGTTATACAGTCATAGTTACAGTTATAGTTACAGAAAGATTATAGTTAAAGTTATAGGCAGGTTTAAAGACTTGGCGATTCTAGAATTTCCCTAAATTGCCAAGGTAGGCATGGCGACCCTAGGTTCCCCGTGGTTGCCAAACAGTAGGTTGGGTAGAGCTCACTGAGACATTATGTCTCATCCCATTCCTTCTGGTGCAGGTTCACAGGCAGGATCGCAATCAGCACGCAACAGGGGTAAGGAGAAGGCTACGGACTGATCGTGCTGTTGTTATCTGTTTATAGTTTGGATGTATTATATGGCTATGTTTGATGTACTTGTATGAAAAAGGATTGTGTAAACTTTGGGATGTAATATTACAATGTGTTGTAATATATTTGAATGAATTTATATATTGTAAATTAATGTATCCAGTACGAAATTTTAATACTCATGTAAGATCCTAGGCAATCTTATTATGGGTGTTACAATTTGGTATCAGAGCTGGTCGATTCAGACCGTGCCTTGGGTCATTAAAATACAATTCAAGTTTGTGGATCTCTTGGATCCGGGACATTATTCTAAATGTTATATCTGGTTGAAACTGATCACTTTGACTTGTGTATGACAGTTAGGATAATATGTCTGGGAGTAGAAGAGGTCCTGGAAGGCCTAGATCTAATCGGGCAAATGCTGAGGAAGTCGGAGGAGACCCTAATATGCAATTTTGGGCTCAAATGATGCAACAGCAACAGGCGTTGCAGCAACAGTACCAAGAGCAGCAAGCTCAGGCTGCGTTACAGCATCAGGAAATGATGCTTATGATGCAGCAGCAAGCCCAACAACAGGCTCAGACTCAGCAAGAATGGATGGGGATGATGCACCATGGACAAGGTGCTCAGCAGCAAACACCACCACCAGCAGTGGCGAATCCATCTTACCGGGAATTTAACAGAAATCACCCTCCAGAGTTTAATGGGGAAGGTGAACCTCCAGAGGCCAAGAGATGGCTGAAACAGATCGAGAAAGTGTTCCGGATGGTGGATTGCCCTGAGGAAAGTAAAGTATTGTTGGCAACTAACCAGTTCAGAGGCGCAGCAGAAGATTGGTGGGAATCTGCTCAACGCCGAATGATAGCAAACGATGTTGAGGTTAACTGGGATAACTTCAAGGAAGCTATGCTAGAGAAGTATATCCCGATGTCCTATAAAGTAAAGAAAGAACAGGAGTTTCTTGAGTTGAAGCAAGGTGGCATGTCAGTCACCGAGTTTACAAAGAAATTTGAAGAATTGTCATATTACTCCTCTCACAACGAGTATGCCGCTAATGAGAACTGGAAGATGAATCAGTATAGGCGTGGTTTGAGGGGTGAGATTGATACAGCAGTGAGTCTTCAAAGGAATACCAGTTACGACGAGATGGTTCATGATAGCTTGGTTGCGGAAGCTGGTTTTGCTAAAACTGCAAGAGAGAAAGCTGCACTATTTGAAAAGAGAAAAGGCAAATTTCCAGATAGGTATCAAGAGAACAAGCCTAAGGGTTCCCCTAAGAGGGGTAAGCAGACGTTTCAATACCAGGCGAGTCCTGCTTGTAAATATTGTGGGAAAATGCATCACGGTGAATGCATGAGGCAAACAGGTGTGTGTTTCGGGTGTAGGCAGCCGGGGCACTTCTTGGCGAATTGTCCAGAAAGAAGAGGTAAAAGTGGAGCGGGAGGTACTACAACAAGTAAGGGTAGGGTATACTCCCTTGATGGTCAGAAGGCTTTGGCCAATGAAGACTTAATTGCTGGTATGTGTTACTTAGGCCAAACTCCAGTTAAAGTGCTTTTTGATTGTGGTGCTACATGTTCATTTATTTCTTACAAGTGTGTAGAAGCGTTACAGTTATCTATGTCACCGTTGATACCTCCTATGACGGTATCTACCGCTACTGAGGGCGGAGTTGTAGCTAACTTTGTATGTGAAAATTGCCCGATCACTGTATCTAGTAAGACATACTATATAGATTTGGTGTGTCTTCCCATGATACAACTTGATGTGATCCTAGGGATGGATTGGCTATCTTCTAATCATGTTTATATTGGATGTGCGGAGAAGTGTATCTTTATGCCTACAGATGATACGACCGAAGGTGTGGCTTTATCAGAGTTAATCAACCGCACTCATCAGCTTACTCAGCTTATGTGTGCACAGGATAGGGGTTTTTATGTAATGGTTACTGTGACTTCAGAGTCAGAACTGAGTCCCAGTGACATTCCGGTTGTCAGTGATTATTTAGATGTTTTCCCTTCGGAGATAAGCAATTTACCCCCTGAGCGGGAAGTTGAGTTTTCCATTGATCTCATTCCAGGATCTGAGCCAGTTTCAGTGGCGCCTTATAGAATGTCACCTTCAGAGCTAAAGGAATTGAAGTCTCAGTTAGAAGACTTGATTCAGAAACATTTTATCAGGCCTAGTGTGTCACCTTGGGGTGCTCCAGTGTTGTTAGTTAAGAAGAAGGATGGTAGTATGAGATTGTGCATCGACTACCGTCGGCTGAATAAAGTAACAATAAAGAATAAGTATCCATTACCGAGGATTGATGATCTTTTGGATCAACTTAAAGGAGCTTCAGTGTTTTCAAAGATTGATCTCAGATCTGGATACCACCAGATTCGTATCAAATCGTCAGATGTGTCCAAGACGGCGTTCAGAACACGTTACGGGCATTATGAATTCTTGGTGATGCCTTTTGGAGTGACTAATGCTCCAGCGGTTTTTATGGACTATATGAATAGAATTTTCCAGCCTTACCTGGATCAGTTTGTGGTAATCTTCATCGACGACATCTTGATTTATTCAAAGGACTCACAGGAACATGCTCAACATCTGAGGATTGTTTTGAACATCCTTAGAGAAAATCAGTTATATGCAAAATTCAGCAAATGTGAATTTTGGTTATCGGAAATCCAGTTTTTGGGACATGTTATTTCTAAAGGAGGAGTGTCAGTTGACTCGTCAAAGGTTGAGGCTGTCCTTAATTGGGCCAGACCAACGAATGTAACAGAGGTTCGGAGTTTCCTGGGTTTAGCGGGTTACTACCGAAGATTTATTATGAGGTTTTCACAGATTGCGTTGCCCTTGACACGCCTCACGAGGAAAGATGTGCCGTACGTCTGGGACGAAGATTGTGAGAAGAGTTTCCGGACTTTGAGGAAGAAATTATCCAAGGCTCCAGTATTAGCAATACCGGACCCTGAAAAGAAATATGTGGTTTATTGTGATGCGTCCTCTAAAGGACTAGGCAGTGTGCTCATGCAAGAAGGTAATGTTATAGCTTATGCTTCTCGGCAGCTTAAATCTCATGAGGAGAATTACCCCACTCATGACCTTGAATTGGCAGCAATAGTTTTTGCTCTGAAAGTATGGAGACACCATTTATATGGAGCACAATTTGACTTGTTCAGTGACCACAAGAGTTTAAAGTATTTGTTTGATCAACGAGAACTGAACATGCGACAGAGAAGATGGATGGAATATTTAAAGGATTTTGATTTTGAATTAAAGTATCACCCGGGAAAGGCGAATGTTGTTGCTGACGCCTTGAGCAGGAAATCTTTGATTAGAGCAGAGGTGCTGATGCACACTTGTGGGTTGTATGAGAAATTTAGAGACCTCAATCTTAGTGTTACTGAGATGGGTAATGGCACTTGGTTGCAAAGATTAGATGTTAACTGTGATTTGCGGTCCAGAATCACACAAGCTCAAGAATTGGATATGGATCTTCAGAGGAGGATTGGGCATTCAGAGTTTTCAAGGGCATCTGATGGTACTCTGTTGTTTGAAGGTAGAATTTGTGTTCCTAATGATGCTAATTTGAAAAGGTTGATTTTGGAAGAAGCACACAAGAGTAGTTTCAGTATTCACCCAGGTACCACTAAAATGTACCAAGATTTAAAGAAAGATTACTGGTGGCCGGGGATGAAGACCGATATTGCAGAATTCGTTTCACGATGTATTGTGTGTCAACAAGTGAAGATTGAACATCAGAGACCGGCAGGGATGCTTGTACCATTGGAGATTCCTCAGTGGAAATGGGAAGAAATCTCTATGGATTTTGTGACAGGATTACCTCGGACTCAGCGGGGACATGATTCGATTTGGGTAATTGTCGACCGGTTAACTAAGTCTGCTCACTTTTTACCGGTTAGGACTACGTTTAGAGCTGCTCAGTATGCAGAATTGTTCATAGCGGAGATTGTGAAGTTACATGGTGTTCCAACCAGCATTGTGTCAGATAGGGATCCTATCTTTACTTCTCATTTTTGGAAAGCTTTTCAAAAGGCTTTGGGGACAAGGTTAAAGTTGAGTACGTCCCATCATCCTCAAACAGATGGGCAATCTGAGAGAACTATTCAGACGTTAGAAGATATGCTACGTGCATGCATTTTAGAGGATGGAGGAAGTTGGAATAATCATCTGCCTTTGATTGAATTTTCGTATAATAACAGTTACCATTCTAGTATTGGAATGGCACCCTATGAGGCGTTGTATGGCAGAAGGTGTAGGACACCGCTTTGTTGGTCAGAGGTTGGAGATAAGAGTATTTTGGGACCTGAGATTATTCAAGAGACCACTTTAAAGATTAAATCCATTCAGGATAAGATCAGAACTGCTCAGAGTCGACAGAAGAGTTATGCAGACAAGAGGCGAAGACCTCTAGAGTTCGAAGTGGGAGATCATGTTTTCTTGAAAGTTACCCCTAAATTGGGATTACGAGGTGTTTTCAGAACAAAGAAATTGAGTCCAAGATTCATTGGGCCATTTGAGATACTTAAACGAATCGGACCAGCAGCTTATCAATTGGCTCTGCCACCGACGATGTCAGGATTACATGATGTTTTCCATGTTTCACAGTTAAGGAAGTTTATTCCTGATCCTCACCAACCGGTGGAGCTGGAAACTATCGACTTGAGATCGGATTTGACTTTCCGACCCGAACCGGAACGGATTATTGAACGTGATGTCAAAGCATTGAGGAACAAAGAGATTCCAATTGTCAAAGTTATATGGAAAGGTTCTCCCTATGGTGAAGCTACATGGGAATTGGAATCGGAGATGCAGGAGAGTTATCCACATCTTTTTACAGGTAAATTCTAAATTTCGAGGACGAAATTTCTTTAAGGGGGGTAGAGTGTAATAACCCACTCATGCGAGGCATTTAACAGTGTTACAGGAATTAAACGTATTGGAATGGCAAAGTCGTAAATAATGAGACAATGTATATATATGGATAAATATGAACTTTTTTCACCATTATCTCATTATTCCTTCTCTCTAAAAACCAGATTTTTCCCCTCCCTCTCTCTAGAAATTTTCGATCCACCCTATCCTTCCTCCTTAATCCATCTTTTCATCCTCAAACACTTGGGTTTCAAGCAATCAAGGCTTTATAGAAACTTGGAGCAAGAAAACTAGAGAAAAACCAAGAAAAGGGAAGTTACAAGTTGGAGTTTTGGATTGAAGCCAAGCAAGCTTGCTACCAGTCATTAGGTGAGCTCATCTTGGGTTTTAGAACCCTCATAGTGTGAGTTTTATGAGTTTTGATTCATAGGAACAAGTTATAGAAAGTTTGGTATTTTACCATAATTTCCTTGTTAGACTTAATCCTTGTTTGTAAGTGTTTTTAATTGATGTTTTATGATAGAAAATCATTTTTAACATGTCTTAGAAGCTTGGGTAACCTTGAATGAGCAAAAATGGTGGAAGATCACTTTTTTTTCACATAACTGTGCTGTCACGGTCGCTGTAGCGACGGGCTGTCGCTTGTAGCGACCAGGTTCTGTCTGTCTGCGCTTGTAGCGACGGATCTGCGCTTGTAGCGACAAGCCTGCGCTTGTAGCGACCAACTGGGCGCTTGTAGCGACCAGGTTCTGTCTATCCGCGCTTGTAGCGACGGATCTACGCTTGTAGCGACCAAGCCAGAATATCACACTCAGTTGGGCTGTTCTGGGGTCTTGGTGCGCGCGGGCATGGCTTTTTGGCAACTGATTTTACATATATATCTTGGAAACCTTAGCCACCATTTTAACTCATTCTAAATGCTTCCCAAAGCTTATAAAAGTATAGGAACAAGGATTGTGTAAAGCTTGGAAATGTCGGGTTTAAGGTTTATTGGATAGATAACCACTTATAGTGGCATATGATACCGATGTGCCTATTTTCCATGATAGGAAAACAAGGGTTATAGGATGAAAACAAGTTCATAGTTTATCCACTTTAGGATACAAGGTAATAGGAAAGGTTTAACAGTTATAGTAGGCTTATGAGAACGATAAGCCAAATACCATATGTCATAGGCTAAGAACTATAGGAAATGTTTATATGATCAAAGTAATAGACATGTATATGTATTTATACACTCATTCTTCAAAGTTAAAGAATAATAATAATTCAAAGTCATAGGCATGTTCAGCAGACTCCGGGATACGCCGGATGGGATTTCTCCGAGAGGGTTATCCACATGCAATTTCATAGGGAGTCCGGTGCTAGCCTGATTGTCAGGAGTTTCATCGGGTCATAGGGAGACGTATCTCGGGGTTGCTCCACCCGGGGTGCCCTCCGTAAAATGAACTCAGACTAATTGTTTGTTCAACGCTAACAGCTAACATAAAACACTTTAATTGCTTTATGTTATACAGTCATAGTTACAGTTATAGTTACAGAAAGATTATAGTTAAAGTTATAGGCAGGTTTAAAGACTTGGCGATTCTAGAATTTCCCTAAATTGCCAAGGTAGGCATGGCGACCCTAGGTTCCCCGTGGTTGCCAAACAGTAGGTTGGGTAGAGCTCACTGAGACATTATGTCTCATCCCATTCCTTCTGGTGCAGGTTCACAGGCAGGATCGCAATCAGCACGCAACAAGGGTAAGGAGAAGGCTACGGACTGATCGTGCTGTTGTTATCTGTTTATAGTTTGGATGTATTATATGGCTATGTTTGATGTACTTGTATGAAAAAGGATTGTGTAAACTTTGGGATGTAATATTACAATGTGTTGTAATATATTTGAATGAATTTATATATTGTAAATTAATGTATCCAGTACGAAATTTTAATACTCATGTAAGATCCTAGGCAATCTTATTATGGGTGTTACACCTCCATCTTAGGTATCGACCTCTAGAAGCAGTACCTAGATAAGATCACCTACCTCAACGTTCCACCTCTAGTGACATCCTAGAGTAAATCACCATCCTCAGGAATCGACCTCTAGAAGCAGTGCCTAGATAAGATTACCTTCATCCCCCAGTGGATCTACCTCCAGTGTTAGCGGCTGGATACGATCAACCTTTACCAACCATTGCATTTGCATTTCGCGAAGGACAAAATTCGGGTCCTTCTTTTGTACTTAATTGATCTTCGCAAAGAGTTCATGAGATGCCCTCGGCACTCACGCACTCTATGCGAAGACACAATTAAGTAGGGGCAGCTGTAGTACCCTAATTTTGTCCTACGCATTTTAAAACAAAAAAATCAAAAGGGGGAAAAAAGTCAAAAGTCAACAAAAGTCAACAGAAAAGTCAACATTTCAAAATTGAGGACTTCGCAATGCGAAGCTCACTTCGCACTGCGAAGTCTGCGATTTTTCTGCAGATTTTTGGTTTCTTTGATTTAATTCCAGAATTTGTTGCATATCATTTCTATAATTATTTTAAGTAGCATTCATGGCTAATTGGGCCAAGCAAAGCCAGAGTTGAAGGACTTGCCATTAATGCCAAGGTTGGAAGCTTTTTCTTCCAACCTAGCATGTGACAAGCAAGTGGGCTTGCCCTTGGGCAGCTCTAGTCCCTCCCATGTGACCTGTTAGCCACCACAAGGTTGCCAGCCACCTGCTTGAGGACTTTCCTCCTGCTTGCTCTCCCCAAAACCAGTCAAACCAGCTGGATTTTTTCACTTGAAAAAACCATGATTGCCTACTCTGTTTTGCAGCAGCTTTTCACCCTCTCACACCAGCCATAAGTAGCCTTTTCATCCCTCAATCTCTGCACATTACAGTGCACGTTTTCATTGATCAACCATTGAGATTGCAAGGATTGATCCCCAAGCATTAGCCAATGGCAAATCAGCTTTGTTCTTCATCATTACCTTCTAGAATTAGTTGAATTTGTGGCTGAAATCAAGCTGGATCTTGCCCCTTGGTACAAGGCAGGGTTGCCTCTATCCATTAGCATTTAATGCAAAGGGATTCAGCTTAATCTTGGCCACAAATCAGCTGAATTTTGGGATTGTGTAATGATGAATAAAATTTGGTTTTGGCCTATAAATAGAAGGCAATGCCCAAGGATTCAAAGACAGTTAACAACAGCATTTCAAGAGCAGAAACTCTACTCATTTTAGCCTACAAAACTCCACAAAATAACCAGAAACAATCCATACACCACAAAGCTTTCCAAAGTTCCAAAACCTTCACCAATATTCAAACCTCTTTGTGAAAGCCTTCAACAAAATCAAATCAAGTGCAGCTGGAGCTTTACTAAGGAGTTCTGTAAGTTTCTAAGCACTTATCTTGCATTTATAATTGTGTTTGCATAGCTATTTTGGTTCAAAACCTTTTGATTCTAAAAAACCCCTTTTGAATTTCAAAGAAATCCCAAGGTTTTCAAAACATTAAAACTGGTTTGTCCAACCTTTTTCACCCCAAAAACTCAAAGCTTTTCACCCACATATAAGGTCCTGAGTGTGTTCAGAAGTTGTTTCTGAACAAAAGTTCAGAAACAGCTTCTGAACCCAAAATTTCGCATGCTTCGCAGTGCGAAGTCATGGTCGCAGTGCGACCATGACAGAACTCAGAACCTGAGTTTTTGTGTCAAAATGACCAATTTTTGAGGTTCTAGCCCCAGAGCTCAGAACCTAAGAGTTTTTAAACCCATGTTCTTCAAACCAAAACAAGGATTTTGCATAATTTTGACAAAATCACAAGTTCGTATAACCATTTTGTGGATAACTTGCAAAACAAGTTATCTTCCCAAACTCTCAAACAAGCATGAACAAACAAGTTATGTTCATCATTGCAATCTAAACTTGAACAATAAATATTGTTCATGATGTTCAAAACTCAAAGATGAACATACACCGTTTACGTTCGCATTTTCGCAAAATGAGACGAACTTGCGCGTTTTCTAGCAAATTTGCTAAACCTTCCCATTTTGGGTTTTCAAACCAAATGTTTTGACATACCTTGGGATTTCTAAAGGATTCAACCCAAAAATATGAATGAAAAAGGGATGGTGTGACGTATGTCTCTCCATCGCCCCGATTGTACGAATGCGTGACGTATGTCTCGTCGCTCGGACAATCGTCATTTCCCTTTTTTTCAATATGTACAACCCTAACCAAACCAAATCTTGGCCCCTTGTGGTCAATCCAAACCTTTTGGTCCCCCGTTGGCCATTAGACTCAACCCCTCGACTCGTTTGAGTCCACTCGGTCAATGTTCGACTCGTCCGAGTCCATTGTACCCGTTCTTGATCTCAGTGGATCAATCGAACAATCGCCCGACTCGTTTGAGTCCACTCGGTCAATGTTTGACTTGTATGAGTCCATTGCACCTCCCTTGGTCCCATAGCGACCAATTCAACCCTTTACTCTAACGGACGTACCTTTTAACAATTCTAATGTGATTCACGAACAAACGCTTAATAAGTCTCCAAGTGCGAGCATACAAGCTACGTTCTAATCGCAAGAATTCGGTTAAAACATCGTCCATTTAAAATCAACCAACACATGTACGTTTTTCTACCAAAGAACTACGTACGCTTTGAATTCTCCGACTACCGGGAGATACGTAGGAGCAAGATCGACATCTTGTCAAGCGCAATAATAAAAAACCTTTTTTTTCCCTTCTTTCGTTTGTTTTTATCTCTTTCATCCCCCCTTTTATTATATTTTTAACATAAATGAACATGCGCGCAAAGTATTAAAAAAAACAATTCAAGCTTTAACCAAATAGGAGGTTCCCGTTGAGTACAACGGACGTGAGGGGTGCTAATACCTTCCCCTTGCGTAATCGACTCCCGAACCCGACAATGGTTGCGATGACCAAATCCTTATCCTCATCGTCTAAAGGGTTTTATTATCGTTTCCCTTTACAACAAAAAAAAAACTTAAGGGTTTATCAACGTTCCCTTTACACAAAAACTTTGGTGGCGGCTTCACAAAGGCACCTCCGAGCGTTTGCGAACGACCTCGGAGGATTTACGCGTCTTTTTCCCCGAGGAAAAAAACGAGGTGCGCACACCTACCTTGGCAATTTAGGGAATTCTAGAATCGCCAAGTCTTTAACCTGCCTATGACTTTAACTATAACCTGCCTGTAACTGTAATCTTTCTGTAACTGTAACTATAACTATGAATCATAAAACAAATAAAGTGTTTTATGTTAGCTGTTAGCGTTGAACAAACAATTAATCTGAGTTCATTTTACGGAGGGCACCCGGGTGGAGGAACCCCGAGATACGTCTCCCTATGAACCGGTGAAATTCCTATCATATCAGGCTAACACCAGACTCCCTATGAAATTGCATGTGGATAACCCTCTCGGAGAGATCCCATCCGGCGTATCCCGGAGTCTGCTGAACATGCCTATGACTGTGATATAATATTCTTTAACTTTGATCATATGAAAATACATAACTGTTACTTTGACCTATAAAAGCAATCCTGTAACTATGAAATCTTGGCTTATCGTTCTCATAAGCCACATGTGATTGTTGGAGAACCAACACTATGAACTTAGATGAATCTATGATTTGGTAAACCATTCCTATTACTTTGTATCCGAAAGTGGATAAAACTATGAACTTGTTCCTCATCCTGTAACCCTTGTTTTTCCTATCAAGGAAATAGGCATATCGTTGTCATATGCCACTATAAGAAGTTTACCTATTCAATAAGCCTCAACTCTACATTTCCAAGCCTTGCATAATCCTTACTTCTATACTTTTATGACCTTTGGGAAGCGTTTAGAATGAGTTAAAATGGTGGGCAAGGTTTCCAAAATGTATACATAAAAAACAGTTGCCAAAAAGCCATGCCCGCGCGCACCAGGACCCCCAGAACAGCTCAACGAAGTTGGACTGTCCAGGGTTGGTCGCTACAAGCGCCCCCTTGGTCGCTACAAGCGCCCCTGGTCGCTACAAGCGCCAGTGTGGTCGCTTGAAGCGCGGGTAGGCAGGGATTCATCGTGCCTGGTCGCTACAAGCGACAGCCCGTCGCTACAGCGACCGTATCAGTATAAAATCATGTAAAAATGTGATTTTCCACCATTTTTGCCCATTCAAGGTTACCCAAGCTTCCAAGACATGTTAAAAATGATTATCCATCATAAAACATCAGTTGAAAACACTTACAAGCAAGGATTAAGACTAGCAAGGAAATTAGGGTAAAATTCCAAACTTTCTATAACTTTTCCTATGAAGCAAAACACATAAAACTCACACTATGAGGGTTCTAAAACCCAAGATGAGCTCACCTATAACTGGTAGCAAGCTGGCTTAGCTTCAATCCCAAACTCTAACTTGTAAACTTCCCTTTTCTTGGTTTTTCCTTAGTTTTTCTTGCTCCAAGTTCTTACAAGGCTTTGATTGCTCGAAACCCAAGTGTTTGAGGATGAAATGATGGATTAAGGATGAAGGATAGGGTGGGTCGAAATCTAGAGAGAAGGAGGAGCAATTTTCTGATTTTAGAGAGAAGGGGAAATGTGATAATTATGAAAAGATTCATATTTATCCATTTATATACATAGTCTCATTATTTACGACTTTGCCATTCCACTACGTTTAATTCCTGTAACACTGTTAAATGCCTCGCATAAGTGGGTTATTACAGAAGTCTTCTTCCGATGCTAACTCGAGTGTTAAAAATCAGAGTGGCGCAGCGGAGTGGTAATCCAAGAATGATATAACGAACAACGCTAAGCTGAGGCTTAGAGTATGAGAAGATGTTAAGTGCTTAATTCCTATTATACGGGATAGTAGTAAGTATAAGCGATTTGAACATATCATGAGTTCTAATGGAAAGTTATGGAAGTTAAGTCGAAGAATACCTTAAACCTCGAAATCCATGAGGAATGAAATATTTGAATAGAGGCCTTGATCAGATACGACAATGCAGTGGCGAGTGAGTTTAATTCCATGATGTAACCATGTCATGTTAACCTGTATTAGTCGAAGATTTCGGAAGTCTTGAACTTAATGTTCACCAGTAAAGGACGGAGAACTTTTACGTAGATTAAAAGTTATTCGTAGTTCACGGTAAAGGGCTACGTAATTTCAGGTTATGACTAAAGGATTAAAGACTGAGTGTGCTATTTGGGGTAGCAATCGAGTAGAGTTTTCAGTTGGAAATAAGAATCTTGAATTTGACGTCCAAAACAAGAAATAAGTTTGCGACACCGGTGGATTGTAATCATAAATTTACATTATAGGTTGTTGTATACTTAAGAATAAACATGAGTAACATTGGCGGGGCAAACCTGGCAAGCCAGTTGAAAGGCAAATCCCGGATGTTACGAAATGAGTTAAGAGTAAGAAAAGATTCCCAATTGATGTGGTAGTGTGCCAAATATGTTAAGATTAAGAATGATGTTCCGTTAGTCGGACAAAGATGAGGTAATGTAAAGTGTACGCGTGCTCGCTTATGTATGTAAGTTATATGCTATGAAATATATTGTATAATGATATGTGCGACGACTTAAGCCACTCATCACTTGGACTAAACTCCTATAAGTTGGGATTATCGGTGTAGAAAACATTTCTGCTACGACAAGAAAACGAGAATAAGTTGTGACAAGAACGATGGGAGATTGGCAAACTCCTAGTATGAAGAATGATTTCTAAGTTATTAAGATAAGTAACGTCATAGATCAATCGAAGCAGAACGCGGGTAATCAGTAAGTTTTCGTGAGCCCTTGAGGAATTCCGTAGTGGAAGCAATGATTAAGATTATGGAAAGTAACACACCAGGATGCCCCTACCTCGTATTTGTATAATGGAGGTAGTGCGGTAGTTTTACTCTCATTAAAGAATGGTATATTTATGGTAAAACCATATATGTAGGATGCCGTTGTATAAGGCAAAGATCGAATATAAGAATTCAATGGAATCGTCGAGGAAAATAAGAACGTCCAATGTCGTCAATGTAAGTTTACGCGGACTATGACGAGATTATAAGATTTAGCACAAGTGTTAGGATTGGATAACTCTAGTTTGGGTTTGCAAAAGTGTATAAACAAGGATATAGTCAGCAAGTTGGATGCGATGGTTCGAATAACCTCATATTCTACTACGTAAGAAAAGTGTAATGCACATCAAGCGCTTCAGATAACAAAAAGATTGTCGAATACATTTGACTTATAGAGTTGAAAATCTAAAGGATTCCGATAAGTAAGACGAACTGGAGTCTTGGCTAATGAAGGAAGTAGTATGGGAGATTAATTCATATATGTTAGTGGATTCTAAATTTCGAGGACGAAATTTCTTTAAGGGGGGTAGATTGTAACATCCCGCCTAAGACTCGAATATTTATTAATATTTAGACGATGTATCAGAAATGTTTTGAGTAAAGGACAATTTGGTAAATTGTCAGTTAATGGGTTTATTTATATGGCAAGTGTAATATCCCGTTTAGATGTAACGGTTAACAGTGTTAGAAACTTGTGAAGCAAGCATGGCAAGTTAGTAAATAAGTGGAATGGCATGTTAGTAATTATTTGAAAAGAGGAGATTGTTTTAAAATGAGGAGTAAGATATTTCTTACTATCTTTCCCTCATTCTTCTACACCCTTCCATTTTCAGCCTCTCTCTCCCTCCCTTCTTCTAGTTACACGCCTCACCCCTCCTTCCTTCACTCATCAAGATTTCATTCCAATTCATGTGAGAAAGAGCATGCTAGCAAGCTTGTGTGGAAAGCTAGTACAAGAGAAAGAAAAGGAGAAACAAGGAAGAATAAGGAGAAGAGGTAGACTCAAGCTTGGGTTTGGTGATTAGAGACATGGCAAGGAGCAAAGTTAGCAATCAAGGTGAGCTCCCTAGGGGTTATAGAACCCACTTTGATGAATATTCATGAGTATTTAGCACTTGAGCAAAGTTTACAATTTTAGTACCCTAATTATATGTTATGAGTAATCCTTGATCAATACATGTTGTGATATGTTAATATGCATTAGAAATGATCCTTTAAAGTTGTATGATGCTTGGGCATGATTGGATAGACCAAAAATGGTGGAAAACATGTTTTGAACTAGCCCTATGTTGTCAAACTGCAGGTAAAATCGTGTCACAATTTTACCAGCGTGTCACGATTTTACAGGCAGAAACCAACACGATTTCTGGGCATGAAATCGTGACACGATTTCCAAATCGTGTCACGATTTTGAAGGGGACAGGATTATGTTGTTTTTCAACTTTACTTGCACCGTTTCGGCTATCCAATACTGCTTCGGGCTCAAGGAACAACATGTAATGGTTAAGCATTGCTATTAAGCATCTAAAGACCTTTCCTTGAGAATGTTTAGATCATTATTATAGAGCACAAGGTTGAGAGGATGGATGCCTTAATCCACAAGATATTATAGAGAAGAATAAGAGCTAGTATAGAACTTATCCCTTACTAGGCATTTCTCAAACACTCAATTAAGTACCAGCAAGCCAAGAACGATATGGTATTCAAGGTTTAGAAACCTATTATAGGTTAATGAGAATTAAGATGGTACTTATCATGTACTAAGCACAAGAATGATACTATGCTTATAGTCAAGAACCTCTAATAGGTTAAGCTTTAAAGAATGCATTAGATATGCACAAGGAATATGAAACGCAATAGGTACGTCTATGAACTTAAGTAAGAACTTAATGATAAAGATTATACGTGTTCATCAGACTCCGGATTATGCCGGATGGGATTTCTCCGAAAGGGCTATCCACACGTAATTTATAAGACTATGTTAAACGTGTTCATCAGACTCCGGGTTTCGCCGGATGGGACTCTTCCGAGAGGATTGTCCACACGTATGTTAAAAGATTAAGCATGTCCAGCAGGCTCCGGGATTCGCCGGATGGGACTTCTCCGAGAGGGTTGTCTACATGCAAGATGTGTCCAGCAGGCTCCGGATTATGCCGGATGGGGCTTCACCGAGAGGGTTGCCTACACAAAGATAAGAGGAGTCCGGTGTTAGCCTGATATGATAGGAATTTCACCGGTATGATGGGAGATGTACTTCGGGGTTACTCCACCCGGATGTACTCCGTAAAACGAACCAAGATAATGATTGTTTGTTCAACCCTAACTTCTAACTTAACGTTATACGAAAGATGAATACGAATATGGAATGAATAAGTATATTTTATATGTAATACGGAACATGATGTTTAGTTCCTAGTGAACGAGATGTGATCATAGGATGTCCCCAAGATCACTATTGGATAAGCCTAAGATAAGAATAGAGTAGGAAATGCATGAGATAAGACAATGAAGCGATCCTAGGTTTTCCCCTTGATCGCAAAATATGTAGAGAAAGCCGGCAATCGTAGGTATCCCCAAGATCGCTAAGAGTAGGCACGGCGACCCTAGGTTTCCCCCGTGGTTGCCAACAGTAGGTTGGGTTGAAGCTCACTGAGACGTTATGTCTCACCCCAATCCTTCTGGTGCAGGTTCATAGGTTAGCAAGAGATGTTCATGAAGATCTTCAGGAAGGCGCTGGATGGAGTGCAGATGCTCGTCATGGCAAGCTCAGGAGGTTGACAGATTTTACATATGTATATGAACATGTATTATATGATATTTGGATATTTATGTAAACGAGCAAATTGTACTCATTCAGTGGTTTGTATATATTAATTATTGTAAATTTTAATGTATCCGGTATCAGATTAATACGCATACTAAATATTCTAGATAATTTAGTGTGGGTGTTACACTATGACCAATAGACCTTGCCGAGTCGATGATCGTTCCGATTTTTAAAACAATGAGTGTAATAGGTAGGTTCGTTGACTCTATGTATTTTTTTTTACAAAGACTCTATGTATTTTTTTTATTTGCTAATATCATTTTTTTATTTATTTTTTATCAAAAATTCATTTTTTTCGACAATTTAATCAAATTCAGTGTTTGGAGTAAAAATTTTCATGCGCCTTGGATGATCATTAGTGGTCACATTTACCTATTTAACTTCCATTTAATTTCCCCTCAAGAAAATATTTTCATTTAATTTAATTATCATTATCACAAGATTGTAAAAGAAAGTGTGAAGCTTTCTTAGTCCTAGAGGTGCCACATCTTCATAACTTTAACTTGAGATAAACTCAAATTCAGTTTACAAATATGTTAATTTAGAGGAGCCACAACTCTAGTTTAAGATAAACTCAAGTTTATTTTATAGATAGAAAGATAGATATATAAAGATAGATTGTTTTTCTAGAAAATTGTTTATTTTATACATATAAGATAAATAGATATTGATAAATGGATAAATGAATATAGATAGATATAGATAGAAAATAGATAAACTTACGTGTACTGGTATGAATTATTCACACATGGACTATTGAGTCAGAATTATTCACACATGGACTAAAAAGGTGATCTAATTTTATTGGAAATGGTTTTTTGTTAACATTTTAATGTGTTTAATGCATAAATATGATGTGTACTTGTGTTTTCTATGTGTATTTATGTGATTCAGTTGATTAGGTAAAAAATTATGCACAAAGTTCATTTTAATTTTATTGACTGACATTTAAAGCCTTTCAAATCAAATGAACCTAACAATAAAATATACTCCTATAAAAAACTAACAATGATTTTTTTTACCACCGACTTTTCCTTTCGACTTTCTTTATGTATATATATAGCTGATAATGTAAACCACTTGCTACCACCCTCTTCACTCTCACTCTAACATCCAAATATATATCTCGTCCATCATTCATGGCATACTCCAGCAAACATATCAAAATCATCGTCGGAGCCGATCACTTTGGCACTCCTCTCAAAGATGCTTTGATCCCCCACCTACGTTCTCTCAACATTGATTTTGAAGATCTTGGAACCTTCTATTCTTACTATGTTGCTGGTGCCGAGGTCGGTCGGCGCATCTCTCAATCCTACCCATCTTCCTCCCCGAAGATCATTGGTCTTGTTGCATGTGGTACCGGTGTCGGCGTCGCCATCTTTGCCAACAAATTTCCCGGCGTGTTTGCTGCCACTTGTCTTCACCCTTGGGAAGCTGTCAATGCTCGATCCATCAACAATGCGAATGTCCTTGCCCTTTCAGGCAAGTTTACTTCACCTGAAACAGGGATTGAGATTGTGGATGCATGGCTGAACACACCGTTCAAAGCTCCTTGTCTTGCAAGCGACAACAAACCATGGGTGTAACACCCATACTAACTTTAACTAGTATGTTAGCATGTGCGTTAAAGTGATACTGGATACATTTAAAAATTTCAATAATAATATTACATCACAACAGAAATAAATACATGTTTACTCGTTTGTACAATAATCCAATACTGTTACAATACTTTTACAAATGTCCATTAAGCTTCTGAGCTGGTACACAACGAGCAACTGTACTCCATCCAGTACCTCTATGAAGGTCTTCGTCATGAACCTCTGACTAACCTGTAAACCTGCACCAGAAGGAATGGGATGAGACATAATGTCTCAGTGAGCTCTAGCCCAACCAACTGTTGGCAACCACAGGGAACCTAGGGTCGCCATGCCTACCTTGGCAATCTTGGGGATTTCCTATGATCGCCAAGTCTTTTATCTGTCTATGACTATGAGTCCTCCTGTAACTATAACTTGAACTGCCTATAACCTTTGCTGTGACTATCTATAACCATAACTGTAATCTACCTATAACTTTAACTTAGTGATCGAGGGGAAACCTAGGATCACTTTCTGATAACTGTCTATAACTATAACTATAACTGTAACTATAACTGTAACTGTGACTTTGACTATAACTATGAATCATAAAACATATACACAGTTCGATAGCAGTTTTATGTTAGCTGTTAGCGTTGAACAAACAATTAATCTGAGTTCATTTTACGGAGTGCGGCCCGGGTGGAGTAACCCCGAGGACAGCTCCCTATGAACCGGTGAAATTCCTATCATATCAGGCTAACACCGGACTCCCTATGAAACGTGTGGACAACCCTCTCGGAGAAGTCCCATCCGGCGAATCCCGGAGTCTGCTGAACACGCCCTATGACTGTGAAACGTGCAAGCACGCCAATATCTTTGATCTTTAATTCTTTAACTTTAACGTATGAACATATAATCTGTTACTATGAACATATAACCTTCCTGTAACTATAATCTATAACTTATAATTCTGGGCTTATCGTTCTCATAAGCCACCTATAATCGTTGGAGAACCAACACTATAATCTTGTCTATAACTATTATTGTGGAAACATTCCTATAACTCTTGTATTCTAAACTGAATACATCTATAATCTCTTATACCTAAAGTAGGTTCTTGACTTAGTAAAGTCGTCTGCATTCCTTAAGAGTTAACAACTCACATGTAATGGAATCATCCATATAATCCTTAGTATCATACTCTTAATTCTGATTTCCTATCAAGGATTCGACATATCGTTATCATATGCCGCTATTAGAGCTTACCTATTCCTATAACCTTATACTCCTAATGCATCGCTAATCCCTCGTTCATTTATTCCGTATACGTTATATGCCCTCGGATATGCCCACGATGGTGTTTTTCTTATGAAATAAGGTTTTCTTTAAAAACGGTTACCAAAAGCCTCGCCTGACGCGTGCACAGGTCACAGAACGAAGCAGAAAAGTCATGAAAATGCTGCCCATTTTCGCTGGGCGAAATCCCTTTCGCTGGGCGATTTGAGGCAGGGAAAATTTGGTGAAAATCGTCGTATTCTCGCCCTGCGATCGCCGAGCGAAATTGACAGTTCAATACTAGTTCAAAACATGATTTTTCCACCATTTTTGACATAATAAGGCATACCCAAGCACTATAACATCATAAGGAATGATTTACAACTATGAATTGATTGATTAAAACAAGTTTGAACAAGGAATTTGCAAGCAATAGAGATTAGGGTAACAATTACCAACTTTGATCAAAATGAGCAAACTCACAAAGTGGGTTCTAAAACCCCTAGGAGCTCACCTCAGATTTGGTTTGATGCTGGCTTAACATTAGCTTCAACCCTAGCTTGATTCTTTCTCAAAACCCTAGCTTTTGCCCCTTTTTCCTTTCTTTCATCCTTGCTCCTTTAACTTCCAAATTGGCTCAAGAGTCACAAACTTGCTTACTTGCATGTGGATTGAGTGTTTAAAAATGAAGTTGATGATTAGGGAGGGTTGGAGGAGGATGGCGTGAGGTAGGAAGAAGAGAGAAGGGAGATGAGTTGAATATTAGAGAGAGAAGGAGTGTTAGGAAATGAGGGAAAATATGGCTTTTGTCATATATATAATACCCATGGGTGGTAATTACCAAATGCCATTACTCAAAACACCTCTGATACATCGTCTTAATACTGATAAATATCCAAGTATTTAGCGGGATATTACAATGGGCACAAGATGTTGAGAACCTTCTTGATAGATCACTTTTTGACATGCCAAAAATTGGAAAGAAAAACTTCTCTACCAAGTGGGTTGATGATCTTTCTCATTGGGATATGTTTTTTGATGAGGAGGATATTGACTTGGCCAAAAATCCCATTGATAAGGATGTGCTAGAAAAGTAATGCAATAAGGTTGTACCAGAAAATAAGCTTGTTAAAATAATACAATAAGAATAAGTTTGTACCAGAAAAATAAGCTTGTTGAAATATTACAATATGATCGCACCGCAAATATAACAATAATTCAAAAAGGGTTTATTTCAGCACCATTTCCTCTACAATAATTTATCATCATTCTTTGTACATAACACTGTTTCACTCACTCATCACCATTCACCACTCTCTTGGTTTTAGTTGTTGGGATTGAAAGTTTTCTTATATATGTGAAAAATAAATATTATTTGTTACGCGATATGTATGTGATATCAATTGATGAAATTTCAAATGAGCATAGATTATGGAGAGTAAAATTTTATTTAACCCGAACTGTAATAAATTCATTGTTATGGTTGATTGAATTTTTTTCTTTTGATATAAACTGATCGAATATTTTTTTTGTTTATTATGTATGGTGGAGCTTGACTGATTTGAAATGTATAGACACAAACGTAAATCCATTCTACTAGACAAATTATTGATATGATTTAAAGGGGGAAGAGGGGGAATAATAAAGTCAATCCTATAATATTACTACTGGTTAAACTCTTTAATTAGCTTAGTGTGTTAGTGTTCACCATCCCTATTTTGCCTCGAACTTGATCAAATAATGTAAATTTAACATTTATTAATTATGCATTGTCATTATCATTATTTTTTTTATCAGATCATCTAAGAAATAACTATAATTTAATTTTTACCTAGGAATGTCAATTTAACAACCAATCGTTCAATTGAAGACTGATATATTTTGATAACAATTACATATTAGTTTTAAATGATTTTTTGCTTAGTTAGTGGAATCATAATGTTAAAAGCCGGCTCGACCTGAAACTGGACCCATTATCGGTCCAAACCAGCTATTGGATAACACATGTAATTAACTCGGTTGCCATGTTATCAAACCAGACATCGAATCAAAACAGAAAACCGGGTCAATAAGCTGAGTCAGAAACTGAAAATTTGTTAAAAGTATTTAAATGGCTTCACTAGAAATCGAACCTGGTACCTTTTAACAAAATGACATGGCCATCAACAACTTAGCTATCAAAATCTTTTGTTATTGGAAAGACATATTTAATTTAATAAGTGTTAAACACTAGATAGCAAATTGAAAGTAAACATAAAACTTTTTTTTTGTTAGAAACAAAGACAATGGTGCTCCAATATTTTTTTTGGTTACATTGCATTTTTTTGTGACGCAAAGTTACTCCAACTTGATATCAATGAACTAAACATATTTATATTTAAACGGAAGATTTTGTTTACAATAATAAAATTAAAGAACTAAAATATTTAAAACACTTATACCATATTTTTCATAATATATTAACAAATTTATTTATTATATTTATAATTGTGGATACAAACCGAGTCTACATGTTCAATCCACTTTAACATGTATACAAACTTGTTATAGAGAACGAATTATACAACCGAGTCATCCGATTTGTTCCGGTTCAATCATGGGGTTCAACCAGTGACTCAATGGTTCAACCATTGACCCTATGACCCATAGACCTTGCCGAGTCGATGATCGTTCCGATTTTTAAAACAATGAGTGTAATAGGTAGGTTCGTTGACTCTATGTATTTTTTTTACAAAGACTCTATGTATTTTTTTTATTTGCTAATATCATTTTTTTATTTATTTTTTATCAAAAATTCATTTTTTTCGACAATTTAATCAAATTCAGTGTTTGGAGTAAAAATTTTCACGCGCCTTGGATGATCATTAGTGGTCACATTTACCTATTTAACTTCCATTTAATTTCCCCTCAAGAAAAATTTTTCATTTAATTTAGTTATCATTATCACAAGATTGTAAAAGAAAGTGTGAAGCTTTCTTAGTCCTAGAGGTGCCACATCTTCATAACTTTAACTTGAGATAAACTCAAATTCAGTTTACAAATATGTTAATTTAGAGGAGCCACAACTCTAGTTTAAGATAAACTCAAGTTTATTTTATAGATAGAAAGATAGATATATAAAGATAGATTGTTTTTCTAGAAAATTGTTTATTTTATACATATAAGATAAATAGATATTGATAAATGGATAAATGAATATAGATAGATATAGATAGAAAATAGATAAACTTACGTGTACTGGTATGAATTATTCACACATGGACTATTGAGTCAGAATTATTCACACATGGACTAAAAAGGTGATCTAATTTTATTGGAAATGGTTTTTTGTTAACATTTTAATGTGTTTAATGCATAAATATGATGTGTACTTGTGTTTTCTATGTGTATTTATGTGATTCAGTTGATTAGGTAAAAAATTATGCACAAAGTTCATTTTAATTTTATTGACTGACATTTAACGGCTTTCAAATCAAATGAACCTAACAATAAAACATACTCCTATAAAAAACTAACAATGATTTTTTTGACCACCGACTTTTCCTTTCGACTTTCTTTATGTATATATATAGTTGATAATGTAAACCACTTGCTACCACCCTCTTCACTCTCACTCTAACATCCAAATATATATCTCGTCCATCATTCATGGCATACTCCAGCAAACATATCAAAATCATCGTCGGAGCCGATCACTTTGGCACTCCTCTCAAAGATGCTTTGATCCCCCACCTACGTTCTCTCAACATTGATTTTGAAGATCTTGGAACCTTCTATTCTTACTATGTTGCTGGTGCCGAGGTCGGTCGGCGCATCTCTCAATCCTACCCATCTTCCTCCCCGGAGATCATTGGTCTTGTTGCATGTGGTACCGGTGTCGGCGTCGCCATCTTTGCCAACAAATTTCCCGGCGTGTTTGCTGCCACTTGTCTTCACCCTTGGGAAGCTGTCAATGCTCGATCCATCAACAATGCGAATGTCCTTGCCCTTTCAGGCAAGTTTACTTCACCTGAAACAGGGATTGAGATTGTGGATGCATGGCTGAACACACCGTTCAAAGCTCCTTGTCTTGCAAGCGACAACAAACCATGGGCACAAGATGTTGAGAACCTTCTTGATAGATCACTTTTTGACATGCCAAAAATTGGAAAGAAAAACTTCTCTACCAAGTGGGTTGATGATCTTTCTCATTGGGATATGTTTTTTGATGAGGAGGATATTGACTTGGCCAAAATTCCCATTGATAAGGATGTGCTAGAAAAGTAATGCAATAAGGTTGTACCAGAAAATAAGCTTGTTAAAATAATACAATAAGAATAAGTTTGTACCAGAAAAATAAGCTTGTTGAAATATTACAATATGATCGCACCGCAAATATAACAATAATTCAAAAAGGGTTTATTTCAGCACCATTTCCTCTACAATAATTTATCATCATTCTTTGTACATAACACTGTTTCACTCACTCATCACCATTCACCACTCTCTTGGTTTTAGTTGTTGGGATTGAAAGTTTTCTTATATATGTGAAAAATAAATATTATTTGTTACGCGATATGTATGTGATATCAATTGATGAAATTTCAAATGAGCATAGATTATGGAGAGTAAAATTTTATTTAACCCGAACTGTAATAAATTCATTGTTATGGTTGATTGAATTTTTTTCTTTTGATATAATCTGATCGAATATTTTTTTGTTTATTATGTATGGTGGAGCTTGACTGATTTGAAATGTATAGACACAAACGTAAATCCATTCTACTAGACAAATTATTGATATGATTTAAAGGGAGAAGAGGGGGAATAATAAAGTCAATCCTATAATATTACTACTGGTTAAACTCTTTAATTAGCTTAGTGTGTTAGTGTTCACCATCCCTATTTTGCCTCGAACTTGATCAAATAATGTAAATTTAACATTTATTAATTATGCATTGTCATTATCATTATTTTTTTTTATCAGATCATCTAAGAAATAACTATAATTTAATTTTTACCTAGGAATGTCAATTTAACAACCAATCGTTCAATTGAAGACTGATATATTTTGATAACAATTACATATTAGTTTTAAATGATTTTTTGCTTAGTTAGTGGAATCATAATGTTAAAAGCCGGCTCGACCTGAAACTGGACCCATTATCGGTCCAAACCAGCTATTGGATAACACATGTAATTAACTCGGTTGCCATGTTATCAAACCAGACATCGAATCAAAACAGAAAACCGGGTCAATAAGCTGAGTCAGAAACTGAAAATTTGTTAAAAGTATTTAAATGGCTTCACTAGAAATCGAACCTGGTACCTTTTAACAAAATGACATGGCCATCAACAACTTAGCTATCAAAATCTTTTGTTATTGGAAAGACATATTTAATTTAATAAGTGTTAAACACTAGATAGCAAATTGAAAGTAAACATAAAACTTTTTTTTTGTTAGAAACAAAGACAATGGTGCTCCAATATTTTTTTTGGTTACATTGCATTTTTTTGTGACGCAAAGTTACTCCAACTTGATATCAATGAACTAAACATATTTATATTTAAACGGAAGATTTTGTTTACAATAATAAAATTAAAGAGCTAAAATATTTAAAACACTTATACCATATTTTTCATAATATATTAACAAATTTATTTATTATATTTATAATTGTGGATACAAACCGAGTCTACATGTTCAATCCACTTTAACATGTATACAAACTTGTTATAGAGAACGAATTATACAACTGAGTCATCCGATTTGTTCCAGTTCAATCATGGGGTTCAACCAGTGACTCAATGGTTCAACCATTGACCCTATGACCCATAGACCTTGCCGAGTCGATGATCGTTTCGATTTTTAAAACAATGAGTGTAATAGGTAGGTTCGTTGACTCTATGTATTTTTTTTACAAAGACTCTATGTATTTTTTTTATTTGCTAATATCATTTTTTTATTTATTCTTTATCAAAAATTCATTTTTTTCGACAATTTAATCAAATTCAGTGTTTGGAGTAAAAATTTTCACGCGCCTTGGATGATCATTAGTGGTCACATTTACCTATTTAACTTCCATTTAATTTCCCCTCAAGAAATTTTTTTCATTTAATTTAATTATCATTATCACAAGATTGTAAAAGAAAGTGTGAAGCTTTCTTAGTCCTAGAGGTGCCACATCTTCATAACTTTAAATTGAGATAAACTCAAATTCAGTTTACAAAAATATGTTAATTTGGAGGAGCCACAACTCTAGTTTAAGATAAACTCAAGTTTATTTTATAGATAGAAAGATAGATATATAAAGATAGATTGTTTTTCTAGAAAATTGTTTATTTTATACATATAAGATAAATAGATATTGATAAATGGATAAATGAATATAGATAGATATAGATAGAAAATAGATAAACTTACGTGTACTGGTATGAATTATTCACACATGGACTATTGAGTCAGAATTATTCACACATGGACTAAAAAGGTGATCTAATTTTATTGGAAATGGTTTTTTGTTAACATTTTAATGTGTTTAATGCATAAATATGATGTGTACTTGTGTTTTCTATGTGTATTTATGTGATTCAGTTGATTAGGTAAAAAATTATGCACAAAGTTCATTTTAATTTTATTGACTGACATTTAAAGGCTTTCAAATCAAATGAACCTACCAATAAAACATACTCCTATAAAAAACTAACAATGATTTTTTTGACCACCGACTTTTTCTTTCGACTTTCTTTATGTATATATATAGCTGATAATGTAAACCACTTGCTACCACCCTCTTCACTCTCACTCTAACATCCAAATATATATCTCGTCCATCATTCATGGCATACTCCAGCAAACATATCAAAATCATCGTCGGAGCCGATCACTTTGGCACTCCTCTCAAAGATACTTTGATCCCCCACCTACGTTCTCTCAACATTGATTTTGAAGATCTTGGAACCTTCTATTCTTACTATGTTGCTGGTGCCGAGGTCGGTCGGCGCATCTCTCAATCCTACCCATCTTCCTCCCCGGAGATCATTGGTCTTGTTGCATGTGGTACCGGTGTCGGCGTCGCCATCTTTGCCAACAAATTTCCCGGCGTGTTTGCTGCCACTTGTCTTCACCCTTGGGAAGCTGTTAATGCTCGATCCATCAACAATGCGAATGTCCTTGCCCTTTCAGGCAAGTTTACTTCACCTGAAACAGGGATTGAGATTGTGGATGCATGGCTGAACACACCGTTCAAAGCTCCTTGTCTTGCAAGCGACAACAAACCATGGGCACATGAGGTTGAGAACCTTCTTGATAGATCACTTTTTGACATGCCAAAAATTGGAAAGAAAAACTTCTCTACCAAGTGGGTTGATGATCTTTCTCACTGGGATATGTTTTTTGATGAGGAGGATATTGACTTGGCCAAAATTCCCATTGATAAGGATGTGCTAGAAAAGTAATGCAATAAGGTTGTACTAGAAAAATAAGCTTGTTAAAATAATACAATAAGAATAAGTTTGTACCATGTCATACCCCATTTTTTGACTTATATTTTTTATGTGTTTTATCTTTTATTATTTCATTACTTATTATTACTTTTTATCATTTCATTCTTGTCATAGTATTTTATTTGCATTTTATCATTACTAGCTTTACTATTACTATTATTATCATTAATATTATTAGTACTAATATTATTCTATTTTTCATTAATAATATCATTATTATCTATTATTATTATTAAGGTTTTACTAATTAATAATATTAAGTTTTTTCATCCTTTTTATTATTATCACCCTTTTCATTCTCATTGCATTTCATTTTATTTACATTTTTATTATTATCATTATCATTATTATTATTATTATTATTATTCATTTTCCACCCTTTTATTTTAAAATACAAAAAAAATCAAAAAAAGGGGAGTTCGCAGTGCGAAATCACCTTCGCACTGCGACCTCTGCGAATTTTTCTGCAGATTTTTATTTATTGATTTATCCTTTTTATTTTCAATTGCAATTGTTATTATTAGTATTATTACTATTATTATTGCTATTTTGTGACTGATTTGGTGCAGCAAGGCAAGAATTAATGTGTGACATTAAAGGTAAAAGGAAAGAAGGATTTTCTTCCAACCTATCATGTGATCAAACAAATTGGCTGCCCTTGGTCAGCTCTTGTCCCTCCAAATTGACCCATCACCCAACCTGAGCTTGCCAGCCAGCTACTTGATCCCTTTCCTTCCCTTTTTCTCTGCCAAAACCAGCCAAACACAAGTGGTTTTTACTTGCAAAAGGCTGTTTGTGCTGCCCTGTTTTGAGCTGGATTTCTCCTCCCACACACCAGCCCACATGCTCATTTTGCTTCCCCCAATCCCCCTGTACATGGCAGTACACGTTTTCATTGCTTGACCTTCCAAGATTGCAAGGATTGATCCCAAGAATCACCCCTTTTGCAGCTGCCCTGTTTTTTCAGTTTTTCTCATCATTACCTTCTAGAATCAGCTGGATTTGTGGCTGAGATCAGTCAAGATCTTGCCCCTTGGCACAAGGCAAAGCAACTTCTATCCATTAGCATTAAATACAAAGTGTTCCAGCCTGAATTTAGCCCCAAATCAGCTAGGTTCTAGGATTTTTTCATCATTGCAAAGATTGCATTTTTTTGCCTATAAAAGGAATGGCAAGGCACAAGGATAAAAAACAACATTCACATTGAAAAAACCTGAAACACACAGCCTTACTCACACGAAATTCATACCAAAATCCCTTGCATTGCAGCACCAAATCAGTCCATCACAAACCAATTAGAACATTGTTCATAACCTCTCACCAAGCAAGCAAACCACTTCCAATCTTCTGCTCAAGCACAGCTAGGAGTTCTGTAAGTCTCCTATAATCTTTCTTTTTCATTGTGTTTGCTGCTTTCATCACTTGCTTTGTTCAAATTTGTTTTGTGCACAAAGACCCCTTTTGAAACTCAAAAGGGACCTCAAAGGGGCCAAGCTTTGAAACTGAGTTTTTACACCCCATTTTCTTCCATTTTGCCAAGCTTTTTAACCCCCTTTAGGTTCTGAAGCTTGCTTAGAAGCAGTTTCTGAACTTTTGTTTAGAAACAGCTTCTGAGTTTGAAAATTCGCATACTTCGCAGAGCAAAGTATTGCTCGCACTGCGAACATGTAATATCCCGCTTATAAGTACCAGTTACCGATGTTAGAATTATTTAAGAAGCATGGCATTATGGTAAATAAGTGGAATGGCAATATAGTAAATATTGCAAAAGAAGAGTTTATTTAAAAAAGAAGGGGGAAGATATTTTCTTCCATTTTCTCTCCTCACCCTTCTCTCTCAAACCTGATTCCTCTCCCTCTCCCTCCCACTCTCACGCCTTCATCATCATCCTTGCCTTAACCCATCAATTCTTCCTCCAATTCATGAAGAATCCTTGCTAGAAACTTGTGTTGGAAGGTTTAGAACAAGAAGAATCAAGGAGAAATCAAGCTAGGGTTTTGGAGTAAGCATAATAAGCACCAATCAAGGTTCAAGGTGAGCTCATTTCAGATTTTAGAACCCATCTAGGGTGAATTTTATGAGTTTTGCAAGCTTATACTTGTTATAGAAAGTTTTAGTGTTTACCCTAAATTGCTTGCTTGCTAGATCTTTGCTCATATGCGTTTATAATTGTTAATCTATGAAGGAAAATCATTTTTATCATGTTTAGGAAGCTTGGGTATCATTGAATGGTCAAAAATGGTGAAAAATCACATTTTTACACATAACTGTGCTGTCACGGTCGCTGTAGCGACGGGCTGTCGCTTGTAGCGACCAGGTTCTGTCTGTCTGCGCTTGTAGCGACGGATCTGCGCTTGTAGCGACAAGCCTGCGCTTGTAGCGACCAACTGGGCGCTTGTAGCGACCAGGTTCTGTCTATCCGCGCTTGTAGCGACGGATCTGCGCTTGTAGCGACCAAACCAGAATATCACACTCAGTTGGGCTGTTCTGGGGGTCCTGGAGCGTGCGGACATGGTTTTTTTTGAAAATGTTTTCTCCTAACATATTTTAGAAACTTAAACCACCATTTTAGTCCACTCCAAAGGCTTCCAAAGGTTGAGAAACTACATGAGCAAAGATCAAGCAATGCTTGGAATTTTATGAATTAAAGACTAGAAGCTTAAGGAAGTCCTAGGATTGGCTCATGAGAACGATGAGTCAAGAACCTGTTTAGGTTAATGCATTTTAGAAGATACTCTATATGTAATAAGTACGAGTATGTACCATATTCAAGTTAAAACCTTTTATAGGTTAAGTATCCGAGAATTACTAAGATATTAAGCCGTGGCCTTCGTTGTTCACGCTAGTGGAACACGAATGGTCCAAGCAAGTATAGACTAATAAGCTTAAGTCGTGACTTTCGTTGTTCACGCTAGTGGGACACGAGAGGTTCATGCATAAGTTAAAACATATTAATTCGCGTCTCTCATTGTTCACGCTAGTGGGACTTGGGAGGTATGCGTGTAAATTAAAACTATTAAGTCGTGTCTTCTGCTGTTCACGCTAGTGGGACACAGGAGGTTCACGCTAGTGGGACGTGTTATTCCGCAAGGATGACCGCACGACGACAAGAGGAGTCCGGTGTTAGCCTGATACGATAGGAATTTTCACCGGTTAGAAGGGAGATGTACTTCGGGGTTACTCCACCCGGATGCACTCCATAAAATGAACCCAGATAATTATTGTTTGTTCAACGCTAACCTCTAACTTTAAGATATGAAAAGATGAATACGTTTATTTGCATAAGTATTGAGAAATAGGACAATTAGTTCCTAGTAATAAGAAGTGATCATAGTTATTTCCCCCTGATCACTAAGTATGAGATAAGTCAAGTTAGCCTATGATGAGATAAGATTAAGATATGCAGCGATCCTAGTTCTCCCCTTGATCGCGAAATAAGTAAAGATAAGACTTGGCGATCGTAGATATTCCCAAGATCGCCGAGGTAGGCACGGCGACCCTAGGTTCCCCGAGGTTGCCAACAGTAGGTAGGGTAGGAGCTCACTGAGACATTATGTCTCATCCCTATCCTTCTGGTGCAGGTTTTCAGGTAGCCACGTGGTTTCAGATGAAGATCTTCAGGAAAACGCTGGATGGAGTGCAGACGCTCGTCAAGAACAAGCTCAGGAGGTTGACAGATTATCTATGTATTGAGAGTGTAATTGTAAATGATATCTGGATATTTGTATATACGAGCTATTTGTACTCATTCAGTAGTTTTATATGGTATTTATTATTGAAAATTTTAATGTACCCAGTATCAGATTAATACACATGCTAAATATTCTAGATAATTTAGTATGGGTGTTACAATTGGTATCAGAGCAGGTCGATTCAGACCGTGCCTTGGGTCATTAAAGTTTCAATAAAAGTAGTGGAACCATTGGGTTCCGGATGTTGTTCTAAATGTCACATCTAGTTGAGCCTGATCAACTCAATCTAGTATATGACAGTTAGGATAAATGTCCGAGAGCTGAATGTGACCAAGGAGGAATGAAGTGTGTGAAGGGCGAAGATTAAGGTGATAGAACTTTAAGACGAGATTGGCGAAGAAGTATTCAATGCCAAATGGTGGCCATCAACCATGAGGTAGCGAAGTCTGCTAGTGGCAAGATTTCAGAAACATAAAAGATATTTAAAAAGGTAAGGTGAAGCACCTCAACCCAGCTGAACGCGTTGTTGGACGAAACCTCGTCTACGGAAGACATACGGATTAAGAAATTATGGAATACTCTAAGGAGTGACGTGGAACCTTAACGGGAACCGCAGTTCGAGAAGTTAAAGAGAAGAGAGGAATTATCGGTCGGTTTTTGACCTTTAGACTCCCAGCAAGGATAGAGTGTGTAAGAATCGGAGGACTCGCACACTCGAACCAGATAAGATTTTAGCCCAAACAGTTAAGAGAAAGTTATGGATTAAGCAAATTATTTGGACGAATGAAACTAACCACTTAAGGGTGGTCTCTGAGCATGACTCGCAAGTAAGTTTAACCCCATCAGATCAGCCGCACCTCCCGAACCATAAATGCTAGATTTGGGAATTAAGAAAAGAAGATGGTATGCAACCTAAGAACTAAGATGGATGATTAAGAGGTGATAATAAGACCTGTTGTATATCGAAGCGTGAATCAGATTTTTAGATATTGCTTGTTAGTAAGGAGATTGGAAATAGGTTGAGCTTAACTGAAATATTATTCCACGAAAGGTGTATATTAAATGGTCGGTCATTGGGATTTAGTGAACTGATGGACGAATAAAGTTGAATTTCCTTGATTGGATGAAGAAGGCAAGTCCAAGATGACACAAGCTTATAGTAGACCAGTTTTGAAGGATAATCGGAAATTTTAGCCGAGAACTTATATTGAGACTGTATTATACGAAAGGTTAAGATTGTGGTTAATGCTAGTGAGTTTTAAGTTTTCAACTGAAGAGTTTTCTTCCACAGTTATTCTAGAAGATTAAAGAGGTCACCTCGTGTTGATAAGTTCCGAGGGCGGTAATAAGGTATATATTTCGGATTGTTCAACTATATGTTGAATTACTCAGATGTTAAGATCAAGATCTGAAATGAGAATGCCGTAACGAGTTGTTGAATGAAACAAAAGGTAATGATGAAGTATCGAAGTTCAAGATCGATTAACTGAAGGGATTCGAAGGTAACCTAAGAGGTATGGTAAAACCATAGAGACCGTAATTGTTTCGAAAAGATTATGGGTATGAATTCTTATGGATAAAGATAGAACGATTAGTAGTGGGACTCAAACCCTCAGTAGATTCAGTATATGTAAAAGATGTGAACCTCCAGCAGCCATAAGTCGTTTTAAAAGTTGACATAAGTGTTTGTGTGTGTGAATTTAAGCTGTCTCAAGCAAGCTTTTAGTCAGGTTGCGCAATGTTTTAGTGATTATACATAAGGAACTGGCCAAGAAATGGTTACGGAATTCAGGATATGGAAAGTAAAGTTAGAACCAGAGTATAAACTGTTTGACAGGAACATTGTTGAACTCTTGACAGTCGTTGGAAACCGTTTACAGGTTCTGGCATTTTATCGTGAAAGTAAGTGAGTATATGGTTTATGTCCGAAAGGAAGTACAGTGTCAGGTGACGATCAATCAGTAAGTTAAACAGGTGGTTTAAGCCACAAGAGAATCAATGAACGTAAGATGAATCTGCTGTGATAGCTACAAGTCGTTAAGGAACAAGTCAGCCAGAGAATTTGATAATGGTGTATTACTCCTACTCCAAAGTGTTTTGTTAGATCAGAGTTGCGCAGCGGAAAAGTAATTCCAGGATGAGTTAACTAACAATTCTAAGCTGAAGCTTAGAGAACAAGGATGCTTGTGTAGTCCTTATCAGGTGAACCACAGAATATCAGTGAGCAGTGACGACTCGAACTTGTTATAAGTTCTAAAAGGAAATTTTAAAAGTTAAGTCGAGGGATATTTCAAACCTCGAAATACAAGAGAAATGGAAATCGAAGCAGTTTGAGATTATGTAACACCCATACTAATTTTAACTAGTATATTAGCATGTGCGTTAAACTGATACTGGATACATTTAAAAATTTCAATAATAAAACTCATACATCAATAATGAAAGAATACATATTACTCGTTGTACAAATAATCCAATATTTATACAATGCTTATACAAATGTCCATTAAGCTTCTGAGCTGGTACACAACGAGCAATTGCGCTCCATCCAGTACCTCTATGAAGATCTTCGTCACGAACCTCTGACTAACCTGTAAACCTGCACCAGAAGGAATGGGATGAGACATAATGTCTCAGTGAGCTCTACCCAACCTACTGTTGGCAACCACAGGGAACCTAGGGTCGCCATGCCTACCTTGGCAATCTCGGGGATTTCCTATGATCGCCAAGTCTTTAACTGTCTATGACTATAAGTTCTTCTGTAACTATAACTTAAACTGCCTATAACCTTTTACTGTAACTGTCTATAACCATAACTGTAATCTGCCTATAACTTTAACATAGTGATCGAGGGGAAAACCTAGGATCACTTTCTGATAACTGTCTATAACTATAACTATAACTATGAGTTTCCTGTGACTATAACTGTAACTGTAACTTTAACTATAACTATAAAACATAAAACCTATAAACAGTTCGATAGCAGTTTTATGTTAGCTGTTAGCGTTGAACAAACAATTATCTGAGTTCATTTTACGGAGGGCACCCCGGGTGGAGCAACCCCGAGATACGTCTCCCTATGAACCGGTGAAACTCCTATCATATCAGGCTAACACCGGACTCCCTATGAAATTGCATGTGGATAACCCTCTCGGAGAGATCCCATCCGGCGTATCCCGGAGTCTGCTGAACATGCCTATGACTGTGAAACGTGCAAGCACGCCAATAACTTTGATCTTTAATTCTTTAACTTTAACGTATGAACGTATAATCTGTTACTTTGATTCTATAACAATACTGTAATCTACAACCTGTGATCTATAACCTGTAATCTATAACCTGTAATCTATAACCTTGGCTTATCGTTCTCATAGGCCTCCTATAATTGTTGGAAAACCAACTCTATTAACTATATCTTTAACTATGATTGCTAAACATTCCATGCTTATGGATTCCAAAGGAACCTTTCTATGACTTGTTCACCTCTTTAGGCTCTCTAATCATCAAACTATAAGCCTTCCCTAATGATCTAGTCATGCCCTAAGGGATAGGTCCTTTAACACTATAAAGAGATACATAGCCATTAAACATCGCTTAATGAGTTTGGGATAATGTTGGATAGCTGGAATGGTGCAAGTAAATGTGAAAAAATTTCATGTTCTGCCTCCTTCAAAATCGTGACACGATTTTGGAATCGTGTCACGATTCCATGCCCAGAATTCGTGTTTGTTCCTGCCTGTAAAATCGTGACACGGTTGCTGAATCGTGACACGATTTTACCTGCAGTTGGGCAACATAGAGCAGTTTCAAAGCATAAATTTCACCATTCTTGGCACAATCAAACACACCCAATCATCATACAGCTTATGGCACATTTCTAAGTCCTATAAACAGCTTATAACACGCTAGAACAAGGAATTACTATAAAGAGGAAGATTAGGGTTCTATAATCACAAACTTGACTAATAACTATAAACTTCAATACTTAAACAAGGAGGGTTCTAAAACCCACTAGGAGCTCACCTTATACTTGATTCCAATCCTTGCCAAGCTTTAACTCAAAACCCTAGCTCCAAGCTCCAAAATCTCTACTCAAGAAATCCTCTACTCCTTGGCTTTCCTTGCTCCAAGTTTCACCAACAAAAGCTTGCTTATCTCAAGAGAGTTTGGGGAGGAAAATACTAGGTTAAGGGTTAAAGATTGATGATGAAGTGAAGATGAAAGGGGAGGGCGAAAATGAGAGGAAAAAGGGAGAGCAAATTTCAGATTTTTGAGGCAAAGAAAATGAGTAGAAACATTGCCCATTTTCATATTTATCCTATAACCATTTTCCCACAAATTACAAATATGCCATTGCCACTTATTTTCATAATTGCCATTCCTTTCGTTTAGTTCCTGCAACACTGTTAAGTCACATTTAAGCGGGATATTACACTCTACCCCCCTTAAAAGAAATTTCGTCCTCGAAATTTAGAAAATCCTTCGAAGATCCCGTAAAGGTAAATTCTTTTACCTCTTTCTTTACTATGAAAATTTCCAATTCTTTTGCTTATTGGGATTCCATGGCAACTCTAATGTCTGACATATAGATTAGTCACGCGACTCGATTAAACCATATTGGTTAAAACTTGTTCTTTAGCCATGATTTTCATTTCTATAAACTATAACATATGACAATCTTCTTTCCGCCGAAAGATTTTGGTGCATCTTGCATAACTATTACCTGTAAAGACGCATGGTTATCTGAACCAACTTTTCCATCTCATATGACTATGATCTCTGTTCGACATATTCCTTTCAAATCCAATTTAGAATTATTAAGTCTTGGATTTCACTTACCGAATTCTATCAGTTCTTCTTTAATTGATCATTCTATATTACCCTGAAGACGTCGAGTCATTCTGATTTTCCTCAATTATTCCAACTTTCCGAGGAATCCATTACTTTACTTTTAATTCAAAAGAACTTTTGTCTTTAACTTTCGCCTCGCAAGACGACCTGTTACTGTTACATTCGTATCATTCTTCACATAGACTAGTCTTGCACCGCAAAGCATCTGATATCAAACATTCTCAAATGGAAATAAAGTCCGTTGCAAGTACTTTCACGATTCAATTACAAGGAGGTGGCCGTACTATTGGTACGAAATTCCTTTCTATCTGACATCCCGATGTAACTATTATCACAACCATGACCATTGTTTACATTTCCACTGAGGAAATCTTTAAAGTTCGAGAAATCTTATGAGCCACTCCTGCTCCAATTTAATTAATCAACGTTAACACGTAGCTAAAGATCTTAGGGCTTTCTTCTGTCTATGATTCTGACAATCTTATTTCAATTACGATATTCCTTACTCATGGAAATAATACTTGTTTTACCAATAATTTCAACTTATACTTGAGACAAAACCACGTCAACCAAGGTCACTCTCTTAACTTTTGATTCATACTTGTATTCTTTGAACATACACAATTCCCATAACATAAATTATGGTTATATTCCGTTGGCGTTAAAACTTATTTTGTCCAAGGACATTCTCCGTTTTCGAAAAGAAAGCTCTATTCTGTTCGCTATCAAAATAGCACTCTTAAACTCTGAATCCTTTAATTCATAACTTCAATTCACGTAACCTTTTACTATAAACTATGAGTACTCTTCTAATCTGTGTAAAACATTTCCTTCCTTTAACTGTTAACATTAAGTCCAAGAATTTCTGAACTCCTCAACTGAGATTTATTCGGCAACAGCAAATCTGTTATGCATAAGACTTTTCTGTTAAAACATTACCGACTGCGTACCACGGTTACCGATACATGTCACACGACTATAAATATGTTACACTACTATCTAAGTAGCATAAACTCTGCCTGATCAGTATACATAATACTAATCATAACCTGTAACATGCCTGTTACATGCGACATGCTAGCATAACGTGGATACAATGCGGAACAACTGCATGCCACAGTATAATTCCTCTTTGATTAAACTTACTATTCAAGTTAACTTTAAGTTACTGAGTTAAACAGCTAGATCATCGTATGAAATGTGGCCTCCTTCGCGTGCTATAATTACATCCTTTAAAGTTATCAACCTGCTTCGATTCTCTTATTTCATGAGTTTCGGGGTCTGAAATATTCCTCGACTTATCTATTAAAATTTCCTGTTAGAACTGATGATAAGTTCAAATCATCACTACTTACACATATTCTGTAACTTGAGAATTAATCTCTAAATACCTTTCCTGTAATTCATCTGGCAAGGATCTCACAACATCCTTTTTCTCTAATCTTCAGCTTTAAATTATTCATTAGTTCATCCTTTGATTACTTTTCCGCTGCGCAACTCTGATTTTAACAATTCGCTTTGGGATCACTATTACCATATAAAATTTCTTCGGCCAATCTTTTAACTTTATAATCTTGTAGTCACCACCCATGACCATCTTATCTTATAATCTCTCTTGTGGTTTAATCCACCTGTTCAACGTACTGATTGCTCGACGCTTGACTTTGCGTTTCCTTTCGAACATAAACATAATTCTTACTTCCACGAAATACACCGAACCCTGTAGACAATCTTTAACAATGAATACGAGCCCAATGATGCTCCTATTAAAACAACTTAAGTTCATATCTTATTTACTTGTGGTAACTTCTAGAAACATTCTATGACTTCCGAAAATTCTCGTCTTTCATATACTTAATCGATTAATGAATCGAGTCTCATCCTGTAATTATCCGTAGGGATTTCACATCCACAACCTTTTTCCAAGACACTTAGGTCCACGGAACTCTAATATAACTCTTGGTTACTCCTCGGGTTTCTCAGGAATAATCCGTCTGGATAAAACTCAACTTCTACCGGCTCTCCTGTAAATTCAAACATATGATACACCACTTCGAATACCCGATTAATAAATCTGTAAGCTTCAACACTTAACATTTTCCGTTGGATCCTTCCTATAACTTATTACTGTATTCACAATTCCATTCTAATCTCGTTATCTGAACAATAGTCCATATGTCTTCTCGACCGTTGCCCTCTTCACGGTTTCGAACAATCCAAGGTATGTATTTCCTACCATCTTTAACATCTACCATCATAAGGTAATCTTTGTCGACTTACCGAATACTTGTGTAAGGAGCCCATCAAAAGATAACATAGAACTCCCTAACATTAACTGTAGCTTTAACTATGACTCGTACGTTAGTGACAATCTTCCTGCTTAATCCTCGAAACCGGTTTACTATAATCCGCCATCGTAAGATTCAATCTTTAATCCATACCCTCTCCGGGGGTTTCGTTTACTTATCGCTACGCTCGCATTCTTCATACCAAGCATCTTGGTGTCCCATAATAAAGGAAGGTAATCTATTTCATCCATTCAATATTTCGCTTAATACATAACTAAGCCTCTTACATATCGGATATCAAAATCTCATCCGGTCAAGTGCGCAAGTCCTTCAATCCTTACACTCTTTATCCTTACTGGAAGTCCAGAGCTTCCAATCGTTAACTGGTCATTCCTTATTCCAAGTCGCGGGGTTTTGTATCATAATCCTTTGCATCTGCAGCCAGAATTAAAACTCTAATTTACCATTCACTTTAACTTCCCAAATTTCGGTTCCCGTTAGGATTCCAAATCATTCCTTAAAGTATTTCCATAGTTCCTTACGGTTCCTGTCTCCTCGGAGAAGGCATCGTTCAATGATGCGTCCAGCCAGTTAAGGTACCTGACCTTACTCTTTAATACCTCTTATATTCCTGAAACTTTGCCGTTAACTGGCTCAGTTACTTCACTGTTAGCGAACCATCCTTTGACACAAAACACTTTGCCAAATTCGTCTTAGAATCTGAAGTCTTAACCTTCAACCTTTGAACACTTCTTTCCTCCTTGGTCACATTCAGCTCTCGGATATTTATCCTAACTGTCATATACTAGACTGAGTTGATCAGGCTCAACTAGACATGACATTTAGAACAACATCTGGAACCCAATGATTCCACTACTTTTATTGAATCTTAAACGACCCATGGCACGGTCTGAATCGACCTGCTCTGATACCAATTGTAACACCCATACTAATTTTAACTAGTATATTAGCATGTGCGTTAAACTGATACTGGATACATTTAAAAATTTCAATAATAAAACTCATACATCAATAATGAAAGAATACATATTACTCGTTGTACAAATAATCCAATATTTATACAATGCTTATACAAATGTCCATTAAGCTTCTGAGCTGGTACACAACGAGCAATTGCGCTCCATCCAGTACCTCTATGAAGATCTTCGTCACGAACCTCTGACTAACCTGTAAACCTGCACCAGAAGGAATGGGATGAGACATAATGTCTCAGTGAGCTCTACCCAACCTACTGTTGGCAACCACAGGGAACCTAGGGTCGCCATGCCTACCTTGGCAATCTCGGGGATTTCCTATGATCGCCAAGTCTTTAACTGTCTATGACTATAAGTTCTTCTGTAACTATAACTTAAACTGCCTATAACCTTTTACTGTAACTGTCTATAACCATAACTGTAATCTGCCTATAACTTTAACATAGTGATCGAGGGGAAAACCTAGGATCACTTTCTGATAACTGTCTATAACTATAACTATAACTATGAGTTTCCTGTGACTATAACTGTAACTGTAACTTTAACTATAACTATAAAACATAAAACCTATAAACAGTTCGATAGCAGTTTTATGTTAGCTGTTAGCGTTGAACAAACAATTATCTGAGTTCATTTTACGGAGGGCACCCCGGGTGGAGCAACCCCGAGATACGTCTCCCTATGAACCGGTGAAACTCCTATCATATCAGGCTAACACCGGACTCCCTATGAAATTGCATGTGGATAACCCTCTCGGAGAGATCCCATCCGGCGTATCCCGGAGTCTGCTGAACATGCCTATGACTGTGAAACGTGCAAGCACGCCAATAACTTTGATCTTTAATTCTTTAACTTTAACGTATGAACGTATAATCTGTTACTTTGATTCTATAACAATACTGTAATCTACAACCTGTGATCTATAACCTGTAATCTATAACCTGTAATCTATAACCTTGGCTTATCGTTCTCATAGGCCTCCTATAATTGTTGGAAAACCAACTCTATTAACTATATCTTTAACTATGATTGCTAAACATTCCATGCTTATGGATTCCAAAGGAACCTTTCTATGACTTGTTCACCTCTTTAGGCTCTCTAATCATCAAACTATAAGCCTTCCCTAATGATCTAGTCATGCCCTAAGGGATAGGTCCTTTAACACTATAAAGAGATACATAGCCATTAAACATCGCTTAATGAGTTTGGGATAATGTTGGATAGCTGGAATGGTGCAAGTAAATGTGAAAAAATTTCATGTTCTGCCTCCTTCAAAATCGTGACACGATTTTGGAATCGTGTCACGATTCCATGCCCAGAATTCGTGTTTGTTCCTGCCTGTAAAATCGTGACACGGTTGCTGAATCGTGACACGATTTTACCTGCAGTTGGGCAACATAGAGCAGTTTCAAAGCATAAATTTCACCATTCTTGGCACAATCAAACACACCCAATCATCATACAGCTTATGGCACATTTCTAAGTCCTATAAACAGCTTATAACACGCTAGAACAAGGAATTACTATAAAGAGGAAGATTAGGGTTCTATAATCACAAACTTGACTAATAACTATAAACTTCAATACTTAAACAAGGAGGGTTCTAAAACCCACTAGGAGCTCACCTTATACTTGATTCCAATCCTTGCCAAGCTTTAACTCAAAACCCTAGCTCCAAGCTCCAAAATCTCTACTCAAGAAATCCTCTACTCCTTGGCTTTCCTTGCTCCAAGTTTCACCAACAAAAGCTTGCTTATCTCAAGAGAGTTTGGGGAGGAAAATACTAGGTTAAGGGTTAAAGATTGATGATGAAGTGAAGATGAAAGGGGAGGGCGAAAATGAGAGGAAAAAGGGAGAGCAAATTTCAGATTTTTGAGGCAAAGAAAATGAGTAGAAACATTGCCCATTTTCATATTTATCCTATAACCATTTTCCCACAAATTACAAATATGCCATTGCCACTTATTTTCATAATTGCCATTCCTTTCGTTTAGTTCCTGCAACACTGTTAAGTCACATTTAAGCGGGATATTACAGATTATGTGATAAGAATGAGAAGAATATGTTTCTAGCACAAAAAGTCTAGAGCAAGGAAAGTCATCACTAATACGGTAATTTAGCTATTTTAGCTTAGTAACTTCAAGTGGACTTGAAGAGTAAGTTTAATCAAAAGGGTAAGCATGAGGCAGCATCCGTAAAGATTGAACTCGCAAGACGATAAATATTTGAAATCGAAGCATTGGTCAGAAGTGACAATGCAGTGACATATGAGTCTAATCTGTGTTGTACCCCGTTATGCCAACATGTCACATGTATCAGGTTATGTTAGTATATATATACTTAACAGGCAATATTTGAACTACTCAGATAGTAGTGTAGCAGATTTTCAGCCATGTGACGTGTTTTGGTAATAGTGGTACTGTAACACCCATACTAACTTTAACTAGTATATTAGCATGTGCGTTAATCTGATATCGGATACATTAAAATTTACAATAATTAAAATATACAAACCACTGAATGAGTACAATTTGCTCGTTTACATAAATATCCAAATCTCAAATAATACACGTTTATATACATATATAAAATCCATCAACCTTCTGAGCTTGACATGACGAGCATCTGCACTCCATCCAGCGTCTTCCTGAAGATCTTCATGAACAGCATCTGCTAACCTATGAACCTGCACCAGAAGGATTGGGGTGAGACATACGTCTCAGTGAGCTCCAACCCAACCTACTGTTGGCAACCACGGGGGAAACCTAGGGTCGCCGTGCCTACTCTTAGCGATATTGGGGATACCTACGATCGCTGTCATTCTTTAGCATCTATTGCGATCAAGAGGAAACCTAGGATCGCGTCATGTCTTTATCTTTCTTATACTTGTCATTTACATAATCTTATGCATTTCATGCTCTATTCTTATCTTAGTCTTATGCGTAGTGATCTTGGGGACATCCTATGATCACATCTCGTTCACTAGGAACTAATCATCATAACTCGTATTACATAGAAAATATACATATTCATTACATATTCGTATACATCTTTTCATATCATAAAGTTAGAAGTTAGCGTTGAACAAACAATCATTATCTTGGTTCGTTTTACGGAGTGCATCTGGGTGGAGTAACCCCGAAGTACATCTCCCATCATACCGGTGAAATTCCTATCATATCAGGCTAACACCGGACTCCTCTTATCTTTGTGTAGGCAACCCTCTCGGTGAAGCCCCATCCGGAATAATCCGGAGCCTGCTGGACACATCTTGCATGTAGACAACCCTCTCGGAGAAGTCCCATCCGGCGAATCCCGGAGCCTGCTGGACATGCTTAAGTCTTTTAATATACGTGTGGACAATCCTCTCGGAAGAGTCCCATCCGGCGAATCCCGGAGTCTGATGAACACGTTTAGCATAGTCTTATAAATTACGTGTGGATAGCCCTTTCGGAGAAATCCCATCCGGCGTATCCCGGAGTCTGATGAACACGTTATCATATTCTTTATCATTAGATTCTTTCTTAAGTTCATATACGTATCTATTACGTTCATATTCCTTGTGCATATCTAATGCGTTCCGTAAAGCTTAACCTATTGAAGGTTCTTAACTATAAGCATATTGAAGGGAAATCGACATATAAAGTGCAGCGGAAGTTTAAAAAATTTGATTTCCTTTCCTTGGATCATTACGAATATCACATGAATCAGTGATAGAATTGTTACCTTTTAGTAATGCTGAAACACTTTCGTTGATCACAGCTGAGCAAATAAGCAAAGCCTCTACTCGTCCACACGAACGGCTTCCTTTGATTCCCGGTGCTAGCCAAGCGATCAGAGGTTAGGGAGAGAAGTGGGAACACGCTTTTGCTCTAGGGTTAGACGAAAAAGCACTAGCTGATTTCAGCATTAGAGTTTCTATTTATAGAACTCCTTGCTGCACAAAATCAGCTTGAGCTTCAAAAGCCCATTAACCCATCAGCTTCCGCTAACTAATTAGCGCCTATTGCTAAACGTACCCCATCATATAAGTCTTACTTATATTTCTCCTTTTTACCGTTCTTTTGTGTGTGACCCTATAGGTTCTTGTAACGTTGGCAATAATATTAAATCCTATATTTAATATTATAAACAGTGAGCGGTATCTAGCAACACATCACTGCTACCCAAGTGACAAGAATGTCAAGTGATCTGACGAAACCTTTTCCATGATAATATCTATGTGTACGATTACTCCTTTGTCCTAATATCTTTATTGAACACAAGGCATAGATTACGTCACCCTTGTTTTGCTCAATATTTATATTTCTTGATCCCGAAATATACTGAACAACGAATAAGTCCAATATCTCATATTGACTTAATTCGGCATGGCCATGCATTTTTCCAGTCATATTCCATCAAGAGGCCTAAAGATATATCTCCTGTTATGAGGAGGGACAAATCCCATCTAGGACACTCATGTCCCTCAGCATGATTCGTCAAGTGCCCATTAACCAACGTTATAGTCATCTTGTTACAGACAACGTTTGAATGGCAATAAAACACTTGAGTCCACATCTAGGGATCATAGTGGTTTCAGGTCTAAGAGTGATATACACTATTATCATTGTGAGAATAACTTATGACGATTTCATAACATACTATGTAGTATTCTCACGATGGGTCAATCCAGTATAAATATTACTCCTAATATTTATACCTATGTATAGACTTAATATCTCATATTCATGACCCATGAGATGTGGTCATCAGTCTACATACATAATAGTCTCCATGCTTTAATATTATCCCAATTCATATTAAAGCTTGACTACGGATACATTTAAGAATAGTGTTCTTTCTGTTGATGTAATCTCATGATTAAGTCACACTTAATTTTCCATCACAAGAACTAACTATTCTAGGGACTTTATTTATCTTATAACAAGTGTAATAAAGAACGCCATATTTTATTCATTAATAAAAGTCATGATACATATAAAAGTTTAACATAAACTATTGGCCTCTTGGGCTTATACCAACACATATATCATTCTTGTGCATACGCACGCTAAATTGAGTGCATCTTAATCATACTACCTTAGGTGCATTCTCATTCTCATAATTTCTTAACTTATGTACTTGAAAGTACGTCTAACAATTTACTATGAGCTTATGCATACTTAATGCATTTCTTAAGGAAACTAATCTCTCAATCTATATCATATGAATCTATGATCATAGGCTTATCGTTATCATAAGCCATCACTTAATTGTTGGAAACGTTCCATAGCCTTAAATAACTTCTATTTTTGCATCTCTAATGCTTTGCCATCTTAGGATTGTCTATTCACTTAACCCTTATACTCCTATTGCGTCACTAAACCCTAGTTCATTCATTCCGTATATGTTATGTGCCTTTGGATATGTCACAATGGTGTTTTTCTTATAAAATAAGGTTTTCTTTGAAAATGGTTACCAAAAGCCTCGCCTGACGCGTGCACAGGTCACAGAACGAAGCAGAAAAGTCATGAAAATGCTGCCCATTTTCGCTGGGCGAAGTCCCCTTTCGCTGGGCGATTTGAGGCAGGGAAAATTTGGTGAAAATCGCTGTATTCTCGCCCCGCGATCGCCGAGCGAAATTGACAGTTCAATACTAGTTCAAAACATGATTTTTCCACCATTTTTGACGTATTTAAGCATACCCAAGCACCATAACATCATAAGGAATGATTTACAACTAAGAATGGATTGATTAAAACAGGATTGAACAAGGATTTAGCAAGCAAAAGGGATTAGGGTACCAAAACACAAACTTTGCTCATAAAACATAAAACTCACAAAGGGGGTTCTAAAACCCCTAGGAGCTCACCTCAAACTTGATTGTTGCATGGCTATTTCAGAACTTCAAGCTCTAGCTTGCTCCTTTGATCCTTCCTTGTTTCTCTTCATATTTCTCTTGTTCCAAACTTCCAAAACCTAAGCCTTCTTACATGAATCTCACAAGATTGAGGATGGAGGCTTGATGGATGCTAGCAACGATGGTGTGGGCGTGAGAGTAGAGAATGGGAGGGAGAGAATCAGATTTGGGAGAGAAAAGGATGAGAAGAAAATGAAAGAAATATCTTCCCCCCTCTTTTTTTTATAATCCTACTTTGCCCATTAATTACCAAAACGCCATTGCCACTTATTTACAAAATTGCCATGCTTCTTAATCGCTTCTAATAATGATAACTGATACTTATAAATGGGATATCACACTTACCATACTAATAAGCCCATTAACTGACAATTTACCAAATTGTCCTTTGCTCAAACATTTCTGATACATCGTCTCAATATTAATAATTATTCGAGTCTTGGGCGGGATGTTACAATCTACCCCCCTTAAAGAAATTTCGTCCTCGAAATTTAGAATTCCCTTGAGATCATGTATAAATACATATATACCTTATTCGGCTCACCTAATACAATTCCAACTTAAGGTTACTAAACCTCAAATACTTTACTAGATAATCTTATCCTCCTCGAATAATTTCACTCTTCAGGGGTCTGTTGCACTGCAACAAGTTCCAATGGTTTCTTATCTTTATCTTTCATCACATACGACGACATCTTACTCATAGACATATATCGTCCTTTCCAATTAGAATCATTCTTACACAGCACACCTGATATAGTGTACCCTCATGCAAATACAGGGATCATACCAACTTCATTATTAGTATACGTACAAGCAGGAATTCACCTCTAGCACCAGCTCCTTTCTTTACGCCATCTCGACGTTCCTCTTGTTGCAATCATAATCATTACCTCCACTATAAAATTCTCGAACAACTCGCGGAATTCTTGCAAATTTCTTATGCTTCGCTTACTAAGTAATTGGCGTCATTTATCTTGATAACTTAGAAGTCATTCTTCGTTATCAGAAGTCTGATAATCTTTTATCATTCCTGTCACCAGTTATCTTGAATCCTTATCGGGTCGTTATACTCCCTATGCCGGTATATATATATATATATCCAAAGCTTATAAAATGTAGTCCAAGTGATGGATGGTATAAATCATTTCACATATCATATCATCTCATAGCATATGTCATAACACTTAATTTACATATACGTTAGAGCACATATACGCTACTAACGAGTACATAGTACGTCACATTATCACTGTCCAACTAACGGGACATCATTCATAACATATTTGTGACACTATCACATCATTGGGATTCTTTCCTTTTACTTTTAACTCACTTTGTAACATTCGGGATTTGCCTTTCGACTGGCTTGCCAGGTTTGCCCCGCCAATGTTACTCATGTTTATTTCTTAAGTATGCAATAACTCATAACATAAATTTATGGTTACATTCCATCAGCATCATAAACTTATCTCTCGTTTCTAAACATTGAATTCAAGATCCTTGGTTTCAATGGAAAACTCTACTTGATTGCTACCAATAATAGCACACCTAGCCTTTATTCCTTTAGTCATAACATGAAATTACGTAGCCCTTTATCATGAACTACGATTAACTTTTTAATCTGCGTAAAAGTTCTCCGTCCTTTAATGGTGAACGTTAAGTTCAAGACTTCCGAAATCTTCGGCCGATATAGGTTAACATGACATTGTTACAACATGGAATTAAACTCACTCGCCATTGCATTGTTGTATCTGATCAAGTCCTCGATTCAAATATTTCATTCCCCATAGATTTCGAGGTTTAAGGTATTCATCAACTTAACTTCCATAACTTTCCATTAGAACTCATGATACGTTCAAATCGCTTATACTTACTACTATCCCGTATAATAGGAATTAAACACTTAACATCTTCTCATACTTTAAGCCTCAGCTTAGCGTTGTTCATTATATCATTCTTGGATTACCACTCCGCTGCGCCACTCTGATTTTTAACACTCGAGTTTGCATCGGAGGAAGACTTCACGATTGTCACATAAAATTCCATCGATCAATCATTTTACTCTATCACTTCGTAATCACTGTAACAAATTTGTCTGACGTTACCATTTCTCTGGGTCAGCTCTTCACGTATAATCATTAAACATTGCAGAAACCCGTCTGGAAGTATGTCTGAGGCAGCTTAAATTCATGTACATCCATTTGTGGCGACTTCTAAAAACACTTATAGCTTCTGAAGGTTCATACCTTTCATTTAAGTCTTGTTACTATTCTCTCTTACTTTATCCGTAATGATTTCATATCTATAATCTTCCCGGGACAACTTTGGTCTCCTTAGTACTATCATGTTCCTTAAGTTATCCTTGAGTTCCTACAGAACAATCCGTCCTGAAAGTTCCAAATTCTTACTAGTTCTCTCGAACGCCCAACATGGGTTGCGTTTCTTCGAGTGCCCGATTAATCGATCTTAAACTTTTGCATATTATCATGATCTATTGGATTCCTCCAGTAACTCATTATTGCTTTCACAATACAAATCTTTGCCTTAGTACTGCCCTCGGAAACTTATCAATACGAGGTGATCTCTTTCAGCTTCTAAAATAGTTGTGGAAGAAAACTCTTCCGTTAAGAACATATAACTCCTTAACATTAACCTTAATCCTAAACTTTCATGTTCAAGACGATCCGCCGTATATTAAAATCTCAACATAATTTCTCGGCTGAATTCCCGATCATCCCTCAACACTGGTCTACTATAACCTTGTGTTATCTCGAACTTACCTTCTTTAACCAATCAAGGAAATTCAATATTATTCGTCTAATCAAGGGTGTTCAACTTAATTCGTCCATCAGCATATTAAATTCCAGCAACTTATTATTTATTATCCAACCTTCATTAAGTAAAATTCCAGTCTAGCTTATCTTACTTCTAATCTTCTAACCATCAGGATACATCCAAAAATTTGATTCACGCTTGACATGCAACGAGTCTTATTGTTACCACTTATTCATCCATCTTAGTTCTTAGGCTGTATATCATCTCCTCTTCTTATTTCACAAATCTGATTCAGTAGACGTGGCTGATCTGATGGGGTCAAACTTACTTGTGATTCATACTCATTAACCACACTTGAGTGGTTAGTTTCATCTGTCCAAATAACTCTCTTAGTCCATAATTAATTCTCTTAACTGTCCGAACACTAAAATCTCATCCGATTAAAGTTCAATTCTCCAACTCTGTACTCAGAATTGTTACTTAGTCCACACTTCACTTCAACTTCTCAAACTACAGTTTCCGTCAAGGTTCCACATCATTCCCTAGAGCATTTCATGATTTCTTAATCCCTATGTCTTCCGCAGACGAGGCATCGTCCAACGATGCGTCCGACTGGGTTGAGGCGCTTCACCTCACTGTTGAATATCCTCTATGTCTCTAAGACCTTGCCACTATCAGGCTTCGTCACTTACAGTTTGATGGCCACCATTTGGCACATATACTTCTTCGCCAATTCCGTCTTAAAATCCGACACCTTAATCTTCGTCTTTCATACACTTCATTCCTCCTTGGTCACATTCAGCTCTCAGACATTTATCCTAACTGTCATATACTAGATTGAGTTGATCAGGCTCAACTAGATGTGACCTTTAGAACAATATCCGGAACCCAATGGTCCCACTACTTTTATTGAAACTTTAATGACCCAAGGCACGGTCTGAATCGACCTGCTCTGATACCAATTGTAACACCCATACTAACTTTAACTAGTATATTAGCATGTGCGTTAATCTGATATCGGATACATTAAAATTTACAATAATTAAAATATACAAACCACTGAATGAGTACAATTTGCTCGTTTACATAAATATCCAAATCTCAAATAATACACGTTTATATACATATATAAAATCCATCAACCTTCTGAGCTTGACATGACGAGCATCTGCACTCCATCCAGCGTCTTCCTGAAGATCTTCATGAACAGCATCTGCTAACCTATGAACCTGCACCAGAAGGATTGGGGTGAGACATACGTCTCAGTGAGCTCCAACCCAACCTACTGTTGGCAACCACGGGGGAAACCTAGGGTCGCCGTGCCTACTCTTAGCGATATTGGGGATACCTACGATCGCTGTCATTCTTTAGCATCTATCGCGATCAAGAGGAAACCTAGGATCGCGTCATGTCTTTATCTTTCTTATACTTGTCATTTACATAATCTTATGCATTTCATGCTCTATTCTTATCTTAGTCTTATGCGTAGTGATCTTGGGGACATCCTATGATCACATCTCGTTCACTAGGAACTAATCATCATAACTCGTATTACATAGAAAATATACATATTCATTACATATTCGTATACATCTTTTCATATCATAAAGTTAGAAGTTAGCGTTGAACAAACAATCATTATGTATAAGGGTTAAGTGAATAGACAATCCTAAGATGGCAAAGCATTAGAGATGCAAAAATAGAAGTTATTTAAGGCTATGGAACGTTTCCAACAATTAAGTGATGGCTTATGATAACGATAAGCCTATGATCATAGATTCATATGATATAGATTGAGAGATTAGTTTCCTTAAGAAATGCATTAAGTATGCATAAGCTCATAGTAAATTGTTAGACGTACTTTCAAGTACATAAGTTAAGAAATTATGAGAATGAGAATGCACCTAAGGTAGTATGATTAAGATGCACTCAATTTAGCGTGCGTATGCACAAGAATGATATATGCTTATAGTTAAGAACCTTCAATAGGTTAAGCTTTACGGAACGCATTAGATATGCACAAGGAATATGAACGTAATAGATACGTATATGAACTTAAGAAAGAATCTAATGATAAAGAATATGATAACGTGTTCATCAGACTCCGGGATACGCCGGATGGGATTTCTCCGAAAGGGCTATCCACACGTAATTTATAAGACTATGCTAAACGTGTTCATCAGACTCCGGGATTCGCCGGATGGGACTCTTCCGAGAGGATTGTCCACACGTATATTAAAAGACTTAAGCATGTCCAGCAGGCTCCGGGATTCGCCGGATGGGACTTCTCCGAGAGGGTTGTCTACATGCAAGATGTGTCCAGCAGGCTCCGGATTATGCCGGATGGGGCTTCACCGAGAGGGTTGCCTACACAAAGATAAGAGGAGTCCGGTGTTAGCCTGATATGATAGGAATTTCACCGGTATGATGGGAGATGTACTTCGGGGTTACTCCACCCAGATGCACTCCGTAAAACGAACCAAGATAATGATTGTTTGTTCAACGCTAACTTCTAACTTTATGATATGAAAAGATGTATACGAATATGTAATGAATATGTATATTTTCTATGTAATACGAGTTATGATGATTAGTTCCTAGTGAACGAGATGTGATCATAGGATGTCCCCAAGATCACTACGCATAAGACTAAGATAAGAATAGAGCATGAAATGCATAAGATTATGTAAATGACAAGTATAAGAAAGATAAAGACATGACGCGATCCTAGGTTTCCTCTTGATCGCGATAGATGCTAAAGAATGACAGCGATCGTAGGTATCCCCAATATCGCTAAGAGTAGGCACGGCGACCCTAGGTTTCCCCCGTGGTTGCCAACAGTAGGTTGGGTTGGAGCTCACTGAGACGTATGTCTCACCCCAATCCTTCTGGTGCAGGTTCATAGGTTAGCAGATGCTGTTCATGAAGATCTTCAGGAAGACGCTGGATGGAGTGCAGATGCTCGTCATGTCAAGCTCAGAAGGTTGATGGATTTTATATATGTATATAAACGTGTATTATTTGAGATTTGGATATTTATGTAAACGAGCAAATTGTACTCATTCAGTGGTTTGTATATTTTAATTATTGTAAATTTTAATGTATCCGATATCAGATTAACGCACATGCTAATATACTAGTTAAAGTTAGTATGGGTGTTACAATGGTGTTTTTCTTATAAAATAAGGTTTTCTTTGAAAATGGTTACCAAAAGCCTCGCCTGACGCGTGCACAGGTCACAGAACGAAGCAGAAAAGTCATGAAAATGCTGCCCATTTTCGCTGGGCGAAGTCCCCTTTCGCTGGGCGATTTGAGGCAGGGAAAATTTGGTGAAAATCGCTGTATTCTCGCCCCGCGATCGCCGAGCGAAATTGACAGTTCAATACTAGTTCAAAACATGATTTTTCCACCATTTTTGACGTATTTAAGCATACCCAAGCACCATAACATCATAAGGAATGATTTACAACTATGAATGGATTGATTAAAACAGGATTGAACAAGGATTTAGCAAGCAAAAGGGATTAGGGTACCAAAACACAAACTTTGCTCATAAAACATAAAACTCACAAAGGGGGTTCTAAAACCCTTAGGAGCTCACCTCAAACTTGATTGTTGCATGGCTATTTCAGAACTTCAAGCTCTAGCTTGCTCCTTTGATCCTTCCTTGTTTCTCTTCATATTTCTCTTGTTCCAAACTTCCAAAACCTAAGCCTTCTTACATGAATCTCACAAGATTGAGGATGGAGGCTTGATGGATGCTAGCAAGGATGGTGTGGGCGTGAGAGTAGAGAATGGGAGGGAGAGAATCAGATTTGGGAGAGAAAAGGATGAGAAGAAAATGAAAGAAATATCTTCCCCCCTCTTTTTTTTATAATCCTACTTTGCCCATTAATTACCAAAACGCCATTGCCACTTATTTACAAAATTGCCATGCTTCTTAATCGCTTCTAATAATGATAACTGATACTTATAAATGGGATATCACACTTACCATACTAATAAGCCCATTAACTGACAATTTACCAAATTGTCCTTTGCTCAAACATTTCTGATACATCGTCTCAATATTAATAATTATTCGAGTCTTGGGCGGGATGTTACAGGTATGCAATCAGGAATGTTTAAGTATGAAGGTTTTTACCAAAATAGAATTGTTGATATCACCATATCTCAGCTAGAGTGTTCCGAAATTCTTGAATTTTATGTTTATCAATAAAAGAAGAAGAACTTTCATGCAGATTATAGGTCATTCGTAGTCTACAGTAAAGGGCTACGTAAGTTCAGGTTTTGATTAAAGGATTTAAAGTGTGCTATTTTGGTAGCAATCAAGTAGAGCTTCTTTTTGAAAATAAGTTAACGATGCCGAGAGAATGTAACCATAATTCATGTTATACGGGTTGTTGTATACTCAAGAGATCAACATGGGTAACATTGGTGGGGCAAACCTGGCAAGCCAGTCGAAAGGCAAATCCCGAATGTTACAAGATGTGTTAAGATTAAGAATGATGTCCCGCTAGTTGGACAATGATGATGCGATGTACTACGTACCCGTTAGTAGTGTACATGTACTCTAACATAGATGTAAATTAAGTGCTATGAAATATGCCATATAATGATTTGTGAGACGACTTATACCACTCATCAATTGGACTGAACTCCTATGAGTTTTGGATTTTGTCAGTATAGAAAATATTTATGCTACGGCAAGAAAACAAGAATAAGTTGTGACAAGAACGATGGGAGAATGGCAAACTCTCAGTATGAAGAATGATTTCTAAGTTATTAAGATAAGTGACGCTGTAGACCAATTGGAGCGGAGCAGGAATAATCTGTAAGAATTCCGCAAATCTTTGAGATATTCATAGTGAAGATAATGATTGCGATTGTGGTAAGTAGCGCATCATGATGTCAGGAAGAAAGGAGCAAGTGCTAGAGGTGAGACTCCTGCTTGCACTGAGAATACTAAATGAAGTTGGAATGATTATATATGGAAGGGTATGATATAGATCTGCGAGTAAGATGTCGTCGTATGAGACGTAAGGTAGAAGTAATAAATCAGTAGAATTAAATGCAGTGCAATTCACCACGAGCATTTCAGTTAAAGGAAAAGTTATCAAGTATATTCGACGTATAGAGTTGGAAATCCAAGGGATTCCGATAAGCAAGAAGAATTGGAGTTTTGGCTAGTAGAGGAAGTGGTATGGGAGATTCATTTATATGTGATTACAGGGTGGATTCTAAATTTCGAGGACGAAATTTCTTTAAGGGGGGTAGATTGTAATATCCCGCTTATAAGTACCAGTTACCGATGTTAGAATTATTTAAGAAGCATGGCATTATGGTAAATAAGTGGAATGGCAATATAGTAAATATTGCAAAAGAAGAGTTTATTTAAAAAAGAAGGGGGAAGATATTTTCTTCCATTTTCTCTCCTCACCCTTCTCTCTCAAACCTGATTCCTCTCCCTCTCCCTCCCACTCTCACGCCTTCATCATCATCCTTGCCTTAACCCATCAATTCTTCCTCCAATTCATGAAGAATCCTTGCTAGAAACTTGTGTTGGAAGGTTTAGAACAAGAAGAATCAAGGAGAAATCAAGCTAGGGTTTTGGAGTAAGCATAATAAGCACCAATCAAGGTTCAAGGTGAGCTCATTTCAGATTTTAGAACCCATCTAGGGTGAATTTTATGAGTTTTGCAAGCTTATACTTGTTATAGAAAGTTTTAGTGTTTACCCTAAATTGCTTGCTTGCTAGATCTTTGCTCATATGCGTTTATAATTGTTAATCTATGAAGGAAAATCATTTTTATCATGTTTAGGAAGCTTGGGTATCATTGAATGGTCAAAAATGGTGAAAAATCACATTTTTACACATAACTGTGCTGTCACGGTCGCTGTAGCGACGGGCTGTCGCTTGTAGCGACCAGGTTCTGTCTGTCTGCGCTTGTAGCGACGGATCTGCGCTTGTAGCGACAAGCCTGCGCTTGTAGCGACCAACTGGGCGCTTGTAGCGACCAGGTTCTGTCTATCCGCGCTTGTAGCGACGGATCTGCACTTGTAGCGACCAAACCAGAATATCACACTCAGTTGCGCTGTTCTGGGGGTCCTGGAGCGTGCGGACATGGTTTTTTTGAAAATGTTTTCTCCTAACATATTTTAGAAACTTAAACCACCATTTTAGTCCACTCCAAAGGCTTCCAAAGGTTGAGAAACTACATGAGCAAAGATCAAGCAATGCTTGGAATTTTATGAATTAAAGACTAGAAGCTTAAGGAAGTCCTAGGATTGGCTCATGAGAACGATGAGTCAAGAACCTGTTTAGGTTAATGCATTTTAGAAGATACTCTATATGTAATAAGTACGAGTATGTACCATATTCAAGTTAAAACCTTTTATAGGTTAAGTATCCGAGAATTACTAAGATATTAAGCCGTGGCCTTCGTTGTTCACGCTAGTGGAACACGAATGGTCCAAGCAAGTATAGACTAATAAGCTTAAGTCGTGACTTTCGTTGTTCACGCTAGTGGGACACGAGAGGTTCATGCATAAGTTAAAACATATTAATTCGCGTCTCTCATTGTTCACGCTAGTGGGACTTGGGAGGTATGCGCGTAAATTAAAACTATTAAGTCGTGTCTTCTGCTGTTCACGCTAGTGGGACACAGGAGGTTCACGCTAGTGGGACGTGTTATTCCGCAAGGATGACCGCACGACGACAAGAGGAGTCCGGTGTTAGCCTGACGATAGGAATTTTCACCGGTTAGAAGGGAGATGTACTTCGGGGTTACTCCACCCGGATGCACTCCATAAAATGAACCCAGATAATTATTGTTTGTTCAACGCTAACCTCTAACTTTAAGATATGAAAAGATGAATACGTTTATTTGCATAAGTATTGAGAAATAGGACAATTAGTTCCTAGTAATAAGAAGTGATCATAGTTATTTCCCCCTGATCACTAAGTATGAGATAAGTCAAGTTAGCCTATGATGAGATAAGATTAAGATATGCAGCGATCCTAGTTCTCCCCTTGATCGCGAAATAAGTAAAGATAAGACTTGGCGATCGTAGATATTCCCAAGATCGCCGAGGTAGGCACGGCGACCCTAGGTTCCCCGAGGTTGCCAACAGTAGGTAGGGTAGGAGCTCACTGAGACATTATGTCTCATCCCTATCCTTCTGGTGCAGGTTTTCAGGTAGCCACGTGGTTTCAGATGAAGATCTTCAGGAAAACGCTGGATGGAGTGCAGACGCTCGTCAAGAACAAGCTCAGGAGGTTGACAGATTATCTATGTATTGAGAGTGTAATTGTAAATGATATCTGGATATTTGTATATACGAGCTATTTGTACTCATTCAGTAGTTTTATATGGTATTTATTATTGAAAATTTTAATGTACCCAGTATCAGATTAATACACATGCTAAATATTCTAGATAATTTAGTATGGGTGTTACAGAACACATCAGAACCTGACTTCGCAGAGCCAAGTTCTGGTTGCTCTGCGAAGTATGTGAAACTCAGAACATGAATCAGGCATTCAAATGTCAAATTTTTGGGGTTCCAGCCCTTGATTCAGAACCTAAAGAGTGTTAGAAAGCATTTTTTCCAAACCCAATTCATAATCATGCACAACTTTGAAAATTTCACAAGTTCGTGCGATAAATTTCGAGTAACTTGTGACACAAGTTATGTTCTTCAATTTTTCAAAACCAAGTTTGAGCAACAAGCAAAGTTCGTTTTTTTTAAAAACAAACTTGAACAACCATGTTGTTCATGATTTTCAAACCAAACGCGAACCTAAGCCGAACTTGTTCATCCTTTTTAAACCAAACTTAAAATGAGCCGAACTTGTGGACTTTCCAATTTTGTGCATGTCTTATGATTGTGTTTATCATTCAAACTTGAACTACGCTCGTTCTTGAGTTCCGGTAACTTAAGTAACGAGCAATGTTCATGATTTTAATAAACTCGAACAACAAACTTGTTCGTGATCCCTTTCTTTTTACTTTTCCTTTTAAGGCATTTTTTTTTGTTCCCTTTGAGATTCCTTAGAGTCCCGACCAAACCAAACTTGAATGAAACGGGAATGGCTTGACGTATGTCTCCCCAAACCTCGGTTGCACGAATGCGTGACGTATGTCTCGTCGCTCGGGCAACCGTCATTCCACCCTTGACGCGTCTAGCACGCTCAACCTTCCCTTGGCCCCCTTGTGGCCATTTTTACCCTTTTCTTGGCCCTCGTGGTCAATCCGAACCTTTCGCGCCTTTGCGCGTTTATTTTTAACCATTTTACGCCTTGCGCGAATTTATCGCCTCCGCGCGTTTGTCGTTTATTTTCAAGCTTTTTACGCCCCTGTGCGTTTGTCTTTTTATTTTTAAAACATTTACGCCTCGCGCGAGTTTATCGCCTTAGCGTCCATCTTTCACCATTTAAAGCTTTGCACGCCTTCGTGCGTTTTAAAACCTTTGTTCAAGTCCAAGTGCAAATCCTTTTATCAAATCATTTATTTTTATGCATTGTCGTCAATGGCCAGTTCGGCAACAACCCGAACAGTTGACATTTACTTTCATTACTTCCTTTTTTCAAACTTTTTTCGCTCGGACGCGATCAAATCTTTTTTAACTAAAACGAACCAACATACAAACTTTTTCTACCAAAGAACTACGTACGCTTTGAATTCTCCGACTACCGGGAGATACGTAGGAGCAAGATCGACATCTTGTCAAGCCCGTTAATTAAAAACCTTCTTTTTTTCCTTTCGTTCGTTTTTATCTCTTTCTTCATCTCACATTATGTTTTTTATATTTTTCTTTTATATATGTTTAAACACGCAAGTAATACATCGAAACATTTTAAGCCTAAGCCGACTAAGAGGTTCCCGTTGAATACAACGGATGTGAGGGGTGCTAATACCTTCCCCTCGCATAATCGACTTTCGAACCTAAAATCTTTTTCAAGGTAGTTTCGAACTTTTTTCCTTTTTTCCCCGGAAAATTAAAAGTTCAGTCGTGGTTTAACATTTAGTGATTCAAAGCTTCCCAATAGCTTGATATCCGAAATCCTACGCGACAAAGATGGCGACTTCACTGGGGATAAAATATCTCTAGTTGAATTCGTCACCATCTTTTCACAAAACTATTTTTGTGAAAAGATGGCGACTTCACTGGGGAATAAAACACTTTGTTTTTTGCATAAACAAGTCAAGCCTATCTCAGTCGGCTTTTAGGCTAATTTGTTTCATTTTACTTGCGTGTTTATATTTTCTTGTCATTTGTTTGTTTATTCTTTTGCTCTACATTTACATATATCATTTTGCTTCATATTCATATATATATATATATATATCAATTGTGGGGGTCACTTGAGCGATGTTACTCCACATTGTTCGGGTTAATGCCGGACGTGTGAGGCTCTCTACCCAAGCTCGAGAGAAAACTAAGTTAGAATGGTGGTTGTGAGCGGAAGCCCGCGTTGACGTATGTCCGTGAGGTAGGATGCCCAACCCCGCTTAGAGGAGATTTTCATATGGAATTAATTGAAGTCATGTCGACGTATGTCCATAGACAACCCTAATTCCATGTGAGATCGATGACTCTAGGGACCTCTTCTTAGGAAATCTTAGCTTTAGAGCCTACACGTGAGGAGGGGGGAAGTTTCGAACCTCTGTATACCATACCCTTGCATATCACCCATTCACGTTCACTCATGTTTGTTGCTTTGTGTTTTATTTCATCAGGGGCAATCAACATTTATTTGTTTATTATTTGTTTTATATGCATAATTATAGTTGGAATAGAAATGACCAATGTGTTGAGAGGAAGTTTTTTTTCAGAATTCGAGCACTTCGCAGAGCAAAGGTATCTTCGCACTGCGAAGTTAACTCTGAAGTTCGCAGAGCAAAAGTACTTCGCAGTGCGAAGTATGCGAATTTTGTCAGCTTAGTTTTCAAAACTGCTAACCCTCATTTACTCCCTCTCAACCACCCATTTTCCCTCTCTCTTACTTATCCAACCGTTTTTTATTATTAAACACTTAAAACTTTTCATTTTCTCTTCATAAACTCATCATAAAAAAAAGCATACCCATTTTTTATTTTTCTCCATAAATCTCTCTTTCCTAATAACTTCAAGTTTAATCTCCCATTTTCTGCAAGCAGCAAGGTACGAATCTCCTCATCCTCCTCTTTTCTTTTTTCTGATTCGTGGTAGGATGAACTTGTGGTTTAGGGTTTATTTTTTTTGAAATTTCAATTTTAGGGTTAAGTTTATATTAAGGTTCTGTTTACTGTTAAGTTGTTGTACTAAGTGTCAATTTAGTGTATGCATGCATCATGGGTAGTTTAAAAACTGACCCATTCCTCTCCATTTTAGAGATTTTACACAAATTCTATTTTTACCCATTTTGAGAAATTAAACTAAAACTAGTTGCTATGTTAGTTAAGTTCATACCCAGGCATTTATTCTTAATCATTTATCTAATGTGCATTATAGGAAGCCTAGCTTAGGAGTTTAGGGTAGCTTTCTGGGATTTTTTAGGGTTTTGCTGTCATGGTCGCAGAGCAAAGTTGAACTTCGCACTGCGACCCATTTTTCTGGGCAGCCCAGTTTTTTCGCATAGCTTCGCACTGCGACCATGAGTTCGCAGTGCGACTGTAGCAGAAGCAGAACCTTTGATTTTCTCATTTTTTTTCCTCCAATTCCATTTGTTTCACCTCATATCACTTGTAATCATACTGACTTTACCCTTTTTCTTGTAGATGGCACCAAGACCAGCGGGAAAACGATCGAGGGGTGATGCGTCAGGATCTAGACCCCAAGGGGGATTTGACGCCTCTCGTTTCCTAAGCCTTCGGAACCAAGAGAGGTACGAGGAGCTTCTTGGCAGGACGTTCTGGGCTGAGAGGCAGTTCATCATAGGCGAGCAGGGCACCTGGCGAGAGTTGGCCCGGTTGATAAACCAACGCCGGTGGGGACTTTTGGTGAACCCTCCCCTAAACCTCAATTATGAAATTATCCGGGAATTTTATGCAAACGCCATTCCCATGGATCCGGAGGGAGAATTCACATATCAAACCATGGTACGTGGTCGGATCATTAGATTCGATCGCGACGCCATCAACACTTACCTCCGCGACCCTTTCCAACTTGAAAATGATGAGCTTTGTGCTTTCCATAAGCACCAAAACCGTGGTAATTGGAACCACGATCTCTACGCCCAGACCATCTTCCAATCCGGAAAGGGCTATGAGCTCAATGCGGCGGGGCAGCCTACCAGAGCCCTCAAGAACAACCTTACCACCTACGCTCAAGTCATTTTCCACCTTATAGTCCACAATATAAAACCCAAGAGCAATACCTCATCCACCACCTTGGACGTCACCCCCCTAATCTACTATATCCTCACCGGTAAACAAGTTGATGTGGCCAGGGCAATTTGCCAAGAGATTAAGATAGTGGTCGAGAGTGGCATCAAGCCACCGGCCAAGAAGATGTGCCCGCTTGCTTTCCCGGGTCTTATCATGGGACTCTGCCGGGAAGCCCGAGTAGCCATCCCTCCTCATGTGTCCGAGACCATAAAAAACCCAATCACGGACGAGTATATCTCCAGACACTGCACAGGGAGGAGAGCGGCAAGGGCACAACAGCCACGGCCTAGACCTCCACCAGCATCAGGGGATCATCACACTTGCACTTTCATATTGGAGCAGAATGCTTCCACTCATCGATACATGACCATGATGCATGATTCCATGTATCGCCTTCAGAGGCAGCTGGGTAGGCCGACAGATCCCGACGATCAGATACCTACACCCGAGATGTTCGCAGCTCATGGTCGTTGGCCTGGGGATAGGCCAGAGTATTCAGAGGCTGGAGGCAGTGGTGCAGCGGCCGGAGGCCAGGGAGGTGATGATGATGGAGGAGAGGATGAGGATGATGAGGACGAGGATGACAAGGATGAGGAGACTGAGGATGATGAGACTCTCACTCCTTGAGTGGCCTTTTTTTATTTTCTCATGTTTTTTATGTTTATGTTATTTCATCTTTCTCGTACACTCTTCCCATGTTTAAAACTTTGTATCCATATTCGTACTATGTACTCTTTCTTTTATTATCTGGCCTTTTGATCATTGTTATTTATGCATGTCTATTTTTTATGTGCGTTAAATGTCATTGTTTACTATGGATTGTTAGTGATTTGAAATTAACTTTTTTCTTAAACCGCGGATTAAGCCAAAGTTAATTAACCTAGCCACGGATAATTGGTGATGGTAAATTTGATTAAATTGCGCGAAGCTAAATGCATGCTTCCTGTTTTTGTGGGGTTAAACTTAAAATGAAGATATATGCTTAATGTCGCGGTGATTTTCGGAAATCAAGCTATTGATTAGCGTTGACTTACTAATTTTAATTCACGACTGAACTTTTAATTTTTCAAAAGAAAAGGGGAAAAAGTTCTAAATTACCACAATTTTAAAAAATTAGGGTTCGGGGGTTAGTTACGTTTAGGGAAGGTGTTAGCACCCTAAACGTTCGTAGTACTCTACGAGAACCTCTTGATTTTATTTATTTATTTTGGCTATAACTTGCTTATTATTATTTTTTTTTAAAAGAAAAGAATGAATTAGTGAGAAAAAATAAAAATGTTTTTTTTGTATTTTTTATGATTTGGAAGGACAAGGTCCTCTGCCTACGTACCCGTGAGGGATCAAAACCTCGTAGTTCGGGGTAAAAATGTCGTTTGATTTGTTTTGTGTTTTTTATTAGTTTTAAAAAAGGGTTTTAAAGATAAAATAAAGGCCAAGTGGCAAAATAAGATTGGTTTGTGTTTTTTATTTTTGAAAATAATTAAAGTGTTATTAAAGTTGATTAATGGTTATTTAAAGAAAATAAAAGAGAAAAACGGACACTTGATTGAAAATCAAGGTTTATTAAGAAAAGATTTTTTTGTGTTTTTGATTATTTGAATGTTTTTTGTTTTTTGATAATGAACTAAGACTAAAACGTAATAAAAGTTAAATGCGAGGAATTTTCGTGGGGACGTTGGATCACCACAAAACCCTTTTTGAAATTAAACTAACCTAATATTTTTTTGTATTTTTTTTATAAGGCGAAATAAAATAAAAAATAAAAAGACATAAAGCGAAATAAACAAAGTGTGGGTGTCAGTGCAAATTCTCATTTATATTTACATTGTACCTAAATACATTCTAAAAGATGGCAAAATAATAAATAAAAAAAATAAAAATTGCAAATGCACTAGAAGTAAATAAATATGCTAGAAATAAAAATTGAAAATGCATGGAATAAAAGGAAAATAAAAAAAAATAAAAAAATGCATGATGTGTTAAAAATTAAAGACAATAAAATGCATGGCAATTAATAAAAACTAAAAAAAATAAATGCAAGAAATGGTAAAAAAAGAAATAAAAAAAATAAAAAAAGGGAACGGGGGGTGCAGTAGCAAAAAGGGGGGTGCAGGAAGTGGTCTGAATGGAGAAATGAGGAAAAGGGACATTGGGCCGTGTGGGCCTGAAGATGGATCAGCTATTTAAAATTTTTTTCTGGTTTTTTACTCATTTCTCTTCTCCTTCTCTCTCTCTCTACCCCTCCTTCTCTCTACTTCTCCTTCTCTCATTCTCTCAAAACTCAGCTGTTTGGAAACATTTTCAGGCCGGCGGCGCCACCGTGCCAGAACTAAAAAAAATATTTTTTCCAAAAAAAATTTAGGTTTTCTAAAATCCTTTTCTCATCTCTTCTCAAAAATCAAAATGGTTTTTTCAAAATCTTTTTAAAATGGGATAGATCTAAACTTAAAAAAAAATTCGAAAACCACCTTTTTCTTTTATTCTTGGTTTGGATTGTTCTTAGGCTTTGTGGTTTTGGTTGATTTTTTAGTGTTTGGATGTTATTTTCGGATTGTGGGTGATTGGGTTGGCCGATTTTGTGGTGGAGGTCTTAGGGAGAGAGGGCTGTGCGGGTTTGTATGGTGGTGGTTGGAAGGAGGCCGCGGCTGGGTTGTTGTGGGTGAGGAAGGTTGGCCGTGTGGCTAGAAGTGGAGGCGTGGATGTGGGTTGAGTGGCCGTGAGTAAGTGTTGGTGTAATGGTTAGATGTGGTACGGTTTTGTGGGTATGGGTAGTGGTTAGGATTGGTGTATTGCTGTTTCTGTTGTGTGATCCTTGGTTTGGAAAATGGCCGTGTGTTTTTTTGTTTCTGATGATTGAGAGATGCTTCGGTTTTGATTCAATTATGAAAAATAGGCTCCCCCTGTCTGGCAAAATGCCTCCCTTTTTAAAGTATTAATTCACTAATGTACAATAAAAGACATGTTGACAAAATAAGTGGCCATAATACTCAATAATGGACAAATAAGTGGCAAATTAAAACACATTAATTTATGAACAAAAAGTCTTCTCCACAAAAGGTCATACTGTACAAAAAATTTAAAAAGGTAACTAAAAAAAAATAAAAGTAATAATAGCACTAAATAAAAAAAATAATAATAAAAACATTTAAAAGAATAAAAATAAAAATAATAATAAAAACAAAAAGACGGACTCGGACGAAATTAAAAAAAATGAGGTATTTTAAAATACCTCCCTGTCGAAATTTCGTCTGAGACGACGAAAAATTCCGAACTAAAAAGACAAGTAAAAAAAGAATTTTAGGTCAAAAATTGGGGTATGACAGATGCCCCTATTTAAGTCTCTTCGTCCGGAGATTTGAAGGTAAAATCTTGGATTCGACGGGTCGAAGGGACTTAAATACAGAGTACGCCAATTTTGGACCTAAATAAAAATAAAAATGAAATGCTCGTGATGCAAATGTGAATGCAAGACGACGAAGATGACCTGATTGGGGATAAACGAAACGAAAGGATACCCGAATTCTTTAAAGAAAGGGATCCGACTCCACTGGGGGATAACATGATTTCACTGGGGAAGGGGTTGTCTACTATCGCACTAATTCAGAACGATAGCCTAACAAAGACAAAGACCGATGTTACCTACTATCGTGTAAATGATAGCTTAAAAAAGGTAAAAGAAGGAGACACTGTCTATTATCAACAAAGATGATAGCTTAAAGAAGACATATGAGATGTATTACCTACTATCGTGTATTGATAGCTTAAAAAAGGTAATATAAAAGGAAACACCGTCCACTATCGTTGTATGGATAGCTTAAAGAAGACAGATGACATGTATTACCTACTATCGTGTCTTGATAGCTTAAAAAAGGTAATATAAAAGGAGACACCGTCTACTATCGTTGTATGGATAGCTTAAAGAAGACAGATGACATGTATTACCTACTATCGTGTCTTGATAGCTTAAAAAAGGTAATATAAAAGGAGACACCGTCTACTATCGTTGTATGGATAGCTTAAAGAAGACAGATGACATGTATTACCTACTATCGTGTATTGATAGCTTAAGAAAGGTAATATAAAAGGAGACATCGTCTACTATCGTTGTATGGATAGCTTAAAGAAGACAGATGACATGTATTACCTACTATCGTGTATTGATAGCTTAAAAAAGGTAATATAAAAGGAGACACCGTCTACTATCGTTGTATGGATAGCTTAAAGAAGACAGATGACATGTATTACCTACTATCGTGTCTTGATAGCTTAAAAAAGGTAATATAAAAGGAGACACCGTCTACTATCGTTGTATGGATAGCTTAAAGAAGACAGATGACATGTATTACCTACTATCGTGTATTGATAGCTTAAAAGAGGTAATATAAAAGGAGACACCGTCTACTATCGTTGTATGGATAGCTTAAAGAAGACAGATGACATGTATTACCTACTATCGTGTATTGATAGCTTAAAAGAGGTAATATAAAAGGAGACACCGTCTACTATCGTTGTATGGATAGCTTAAAGAAGACAGATGACATGTATTACCTACTATCGTGTATTGATAGCTTAAAAAAGGTAATATAAAAGGAGACACCGTCTACTATCGTTGTATGGATAGCTTAAAGAAGACAGATGACATGTATTACCTACTATCGTGTCTTGATAGCTTAAAAAAGGTAATATAAAAGGAGACACCGTCTACTATCGTTGTATGGATAGCTTAAAGAAGACAGATGACATGTATTACCTACTATCGTGTATTGATAGCTTAAAAGAGGTAATATAAAAGGAGACACCGTCTACTATCGTTGTATGGATAGCTTAAAGAAGACAGATGACATGTATTACCTACTATCGTGTATTGATAGCTTAAGAAAGGTAATATAAAAGGAGACAGCGTCTACTATCGTTGTATGGATAGCTTAAAGAAGACAGATGACATGTATTACCTACTATCGTGTCTTGATAGCTTAAAAAAGGTAATATAAAAGGAGACACCGTCTACTATCGTTGTATGGATAGCTTAAAGAAGACAGATGACATGTATTACCTACTATCGTGTATTGATAGCTTAAAAGAGGTAATATAAAAGGAGACACCGTCTACTATCGTTGTATGGATAGCTTAAAGAAGACAGATGACATGTATTACCTACTATCGTGTATTGATAGCTTAAAAGAGGTAATATAAAAGGAGACACCGTCTACTATCGTTGTATGGATAGCTTAAAGAAGACAGATGACATGTATTACCTACTATCGTGTATTGATAGCTTAAAAAAGGTAATATAAAAGGAGACACCGTCTACTATCGTTGTATGGATAGCTTAAAGAAGACAGATGACATGTATTACCTACTATCGTGTCTTGATAGCTTAAAAAAGGTAATATAAAAGGAGACACCGTCTACTATCGTTGTATGGATAGCTTAAAGAAGACAGATGACATGTATTACCTACTATCGTGTATTGATAGCTTAAAAGAGGTAATATAAAAGGAGACACCGTCTACTATCGTTGTATGGATAGCTTAAAGAAGACAGATGACATGTATTACCTACTATCGTGTATTGATAGCTTAAGAAAGGTAATATAAAAGGAGACATCGTCTACTATCGTTGTATGGATAGCTTAAAGAAGACAGATGACATGTATTACCTACTATCGTGTATTGATAGCTTAAAAAAGGTAATATAAAAGGAGACACCGTCTACTATCGTTGTATGGATAGCTTAAAGAAGACAGATGACATGTATTACCTACTATCGTGTCTTGATAGCTTAAAAAAGGTAATATAAAAGGAGACACCGTCTACTATCGTTGTATGGATAGCTTAAAGAAGACAGATGACATGTATTACCTACTATCGTGTATTGATAGCTTAAAAGAGGTAATATAAAAGGAGACACCGTCTACTATCGTTGTATGGATAGCTTAAAGAAGACAGATGACATGTATTACCTACTATCGTGTATTGATAGCTTAAAAGAGGTAATATAAAAGGAGACACCGTCTACTATCGTTGTATGGATAGCTTAAAGAAGACAGATGACATGTATTACCTACTATCGTGTATTGGTAGCTTAAAAAAGGTAATATAAAAGGAGACACCGTCTACTATCGTTGTATGGATAGCTTAAAGAAGACAGATGACATGTATTACCTACTATCGTGTATTGATAGCTTAAAAGAGGTAATATAAAAGGAGACACCGTCTACTATCGTTGTATGGATAGCTTAAAGAAGACAGATGACATGTATTACCTACTATCGTGTATTGATAGCTTAAAAGAGGTAATATAAAAGGAGACACCGTCTACTATCGTTGTATGGATAGCTTAAAGAAGACAGATGACATGATATTTTACCTATTACCATTGCAAGGGTAGCTTAAAGAAGGTAAAATGTAAATGTCAACTGTTCGGGATGTTGCCGAACTTGCCACTGACGACACGATGGTAAAAGGTATGCACACGTTGTTCATTAAAGAACTATCACTTGGCGAAAAGAGGGTGACATCTTTGGACCAGACACACTGGGGATGACACTTGGGGAAAAAGAGTTACAAATTGTTCATGATTGATTGACATGAAAAGCAAGACTCAGGGTGGTTAATGCAACCATGTATTGAATGATGTTATGTGCATGTTGTGTATGCATGAATGTGTATATGCATGAATGTATGAATGTATGTAAGACAATACGACTTGTATGACTGTGTGGAGGATTGACTTGTGGGACAGTATAACTGATGAACTTGATGAGACAAGACTGGACACGTAAGATGGAAAGTGGACCGACGACGCAGTACAAACACTCAGCAATCTTCATTGGGGATGGTGCCACTGGGGACATATCAAAACATTGACGAGGTAAGTCCCGATGTATGCAGTAACTGGCGGGGAGTAAACACTTCCTGGGGGAACGTGCTAATCCAAAAACCTGGCAGAAGGACTGGTGTTTCTATGGTCATGCTTTTTGTTTTTTTCTTTTTTTGAGTCCCTAACTTTTGCCTGGACCGCCCTTTCGGGTTTTCAGTCCACCGGGAATATATTCTTTTTGTATGCCCCTAATTTTTGCCTGGACCGCCCTTTCAGGTTTTCGATCCACCGGGACGCTCATTTTTGCCTAAGCCGCCCTTTCGGGTTTTCGACTTACCGAGCTCTTTCTTTTTCTTCTTTCTTTTTTCCAAGCAATTGACCATGTTTAACCTGCAAAGTTTATCCGTTCTTAGGACAGATGTCGACGCACACTTCACTTATTCATGAGTTCAAGGAGAATGTGTTTGTTGTTTATGCTTTCCAAAAATATAAAAAGATTTATGATTTTAAAAAAAATTTTGCTTCAAGTACTACCATCAAAAATAGAAGAAGTTTTATAAACAGAATAAATGGGAATTCCAAATAAAGGCACAGGCTCAAATTTATTTAACAGAGTGGTGGCCCGCCAATGGCGTGGCTCCACGGATCTCACAAAGTTTGGAAAATGGTAAATATATGGGGAAGGTACATTGAACACAATAACCGCTATTCTCCCTAACAACTTTGAATTCCGCTGTTTGGATGCTTCAGATTTAGAGTCTCTTTGACAGCTACTGTGCCCCAAGTGAGTCATGGCCAACCTGATGCAGTTACCTTGTCTTTTGATCCTTAATTTTTGCATAGATTGCCCTTTCGGGTTTTCGACCTATCAGGATGATCATTTTTCTGTTTTATGTCTCTAATTTTTGCCTGGACCGCCCTTTCGGGTTTTCGATCCACCGAGACGCTCATTTTTGCCTAAGCCGCCCTTTTGGGTTTTCGACTTACCGAGCTGTTCTTTTGTTTTTTAGACAAAGTATTTCTTGACTGCATCAGCATTCACCGGAGAACCCCTGGAATCGGGTTGAAAAGATTAGATCTTCTTGAGCACAAAACCTCCTTCTTGGAACACACGGGAACTACCCGTGACACAAAGCATTCATGCGTTTCTCTTCGATCAAGTTTGAACTGATCATATTTGTTTTGACATCATTCAGCCTCTGATAACTTGGGTTCCACTAAAACTCTCATTGATGGAATCTCAATCCCCACAGGGCGTACTGCTTCCATGCCATACACTAAAGAAGGGGGGGTTGCCTCTATTGAGGTACACACTGAAGTACGATATCCATGTAAAGCATACGATAACATCCCATGCAAGTCCTTGTAAGTGGTTACCATCTTCTGCACCATCTCTTTGATGTATTTTCTTTCTTTTTTTGCTTTTGTTTTTTTTTGCAGCCTCGATGGCACCATTCATCTGGGATTCGACCAGGAATATTGTAATGGCAGTTCTCTTGAACCCAAGTTAATCCTTTCATATACTAATAACCGTGAGATCTCATCGGGAATCTCTTCGTCCTCTTCCTCTTCAGCTTCGTAGACAGGGAAATCAAAGTTGGGAGAGACAATAGGGTTACAGTGTTCAACGGGTTTATTTATGTTCAGTCTACATATGATTGATGATTGATTTTAGAAAATGAGTGAAAAATGCAGACCTTTTGAAATTGATAACATAAAATATTTTTTTTTGGTTTTTTGTGTTTACCATTTTCCAGAAAAAAAGCAAAGAATAAAAAGACATAGTCGGGGACAAAACGAATTTTTATTTGATGGAAATACATGAAGCAAAAAGCCCTACAAAATTTCACTTTCGTATCGGGCGGAACGAAAGGATTTATATATATATTTTTTAAAACGAAAAGCAAAAACAACAAAATGTTATTTAGAACAATGAATAGCGGAAGGGACGTCAACAGCGACCCAATTGCGGCGAACTCTGCCTTGTGTCACAAAGCTAGCTGCCACCTCCTCCAGGTTGTTTTCAACTGGGTAAGCCTCTGAACAAACTTGCACCATATTAATAGATGCAGTCCCATGATCCGGTAGTGGATTAGTTTGCACATTGGGGTTTAAATCTTTGAAGGACAGGACACCAGCCTGGACCAACTTTTGGACTTCAGCTTTCAAGGGGTAACAATGCTCAATGTCGTGACCGGGTGCCCCTTGATGGAAAGCACAAGAGAGATTAGGTCTATACCCACGTGGCAACCTTTCAGGTACCCGAGGGGGCGCCTTAGTCTGAACTAACTTTTTATCAAGCAAAGCGGGAAGCAACTCTGCATACGTCGTGGGAATTGGATCAAACTGCGACATCAACTGGACCCGATTCTGTTGGGTAAACTGTTGGGGAGTCCGCTGGGGAGCCTGTTGCCGAGCCTGTTGTCGAGGATGCTGTTGATACTGTTGCTGAGGCTGTCCATGGGCCACCATACTTACCCGTTGCTCTCTCTTTCCTGAGGAGCCATTCCCAAACTTCTTTGTACTGCTGGCAGCAAAGGCACTTTCCATAACTAAACGTCCCTCTCGGACTCCTTCCTCCAGACGCATTCCCATATTAACCATTTCAGTGAAATCACTAGGCGCACTTGCAATCATCCGCTCGTAATAGAATGAACCAAGAGTATTTAGGAAAATCTTGGTCATTTCTTTCTCCTCTAGTGGTGGGTTAATCTGAGCAGCAATCTCCCTCCATCTTTGGGCATACTCTTTGAAAGTCTCCTTATCCTTTTGAGCCATGGCCCGGAGTTGGTCTCTGTCTGGGGCCATGTCCAGGTTGTACTTGTACTGGCGGATGAAGGCTTCTCCCAAGTCATTGAAAGTTTGAATCCTGGTGCTGTCCAAACTCATGTACCATTTTAAAGCGGCGCCAGTCAGACTGTCCTGGAAGTAATGGATGAGTAGTTGATGATTATCCGTCTGGGTAGACATCTTCCTAGCATACATTATCAGGTGGCTTTGAGGACAAGTGTTCCCCTTGTACTTCTCAAATTCAGGGACCTTAAACTTGGGCGGGATCTTGACATTCGGCACTAAACAAAGGTCGTGGGCATTTTTCCCAAATAGATCCTTCCCGCGGAGGGCCTTGATTTCCCGTTGCATCTTGTCAAACTTTTCTTGGAAGTCATCCATCCGATCCTGAGCCCCTACACTTTCAGTGTGAAAGATAGGTTCATTGTCGTACTGGGTGGTATGAATCACTGGAGCTGAAAAAGCCATAGTAGCCTGAGGAAAAGTAATACCGGGTTGAGGAGCAGAAGTTGCAGCAGGAATAGGGATGAATCCTTCACCGGAGCTAAAAGGCATGCCCCAGGGATATCCGTCGGGCATAGTGTATTGTGGAGCACTGGTGTGCGCTGTCGGAGCCGGAGTAGTAGTAGTTATCAACTGAGCTAGATGGCTAGGGGAAGGAGACGGTGGATGAACTTGTGCGGCTGCCAGCAGCTTTACCAACTCTGTCAATTCTTCGATCTTGGTCCGCATGGATGTCATTTCTCCCCGGAGTGCCTGATTCTCTTGTTCCAAATGTTCCATTCTTTTCCTCTTATATGCTCTAGTGTTGTATGTGTAAGTTGGTTTCTGCTGAGGACGTCGGGCCACTTTCTTGGACTAGGCAGATAGACCTTCGGAAAAACAAGACGTGAGACTCGGCTTTGAGAAACTATGAATGCGATATGATGCATGATTATGCTTATGCAAAAAGAAGAAAGATTTGTTATCGAAGGATTTTGTTGAAGTAATTGTAAACATCATGGTTTGAACATTTCATTTGAGCATCAAGGCCTTACAAAATAGTTCTTTTTTAGAAACTAAGCCAAGGGACCAAATCAAAAGTCCTTTAGTGGAAGCTAGATTTTTTTAAAAAAAACTTAAAGACTCCTAGCTTCCTTAAATTCAACAAATCAGGGCTCTTGAAGGCGTACTTCTTAGTGCTCTCCTATGATGTTTAAAAACTTGTTTAAGTCCCTCGATATTTGGATGAAAAAATGAGTTTATGCATGGATGCATGCATGCATGGTTATGCTAAAGAACAAAGAAAACATGGTGAGGTTTAAGTCCATAAGATTGGAGTTGAGGGTAAACACGCCATTTGGTAAGGACTATGGTTTCACATGTACTTGTATCACGGGTTCTACCAAGTTCCCAAAGTCATCGACCACTTCCGAATATTGTCGGATTACGGGACTGACTCCCGGTCCAACGACATTTGTAAGAAAGTCTCGTTTGAGTGTAGTATCGCGTATCAACCAATTCAAGACTACTCTTGATTAGCCACCGCACTACGTCCTAAAAGGCCAAGATGGGTTAAAGGTAACTAAAGGTCCTCAACTTCATAGGTCACTTGAAAATATCAATGCCGAACACGACTACTCATGCCAACATAGTAATACTTCCAAGATTCCTCCATTGAGTGGGGTTATCACATGTGCCACATCCGAAACTCACTCTCGGAAAGACACTTTGATTATACCACCATCCTATCTTATGTTTCCCTCAAGTCCGGGTGTAGGACTTATCTCACCACTCTCGTAAAAGAAAAGAAACATATAGACACATATTTACATTTTTTTTTATGTTTTAAGCAAGTTATAGCACAAAATAATTAAATAAATTCAAGTTAGGCTCAACCCTCTTAGGGATGTCCCCAGTGAAGTCGCCATTTCTGTCGCGGTGATTTTCGGAAATCAAGCTATTGATTAGCGTTGACTTACTAATTTTAATTCACGACTGAACTTTTAATTTTTCAAAAGAAAAGGGGAAAAAGTTCTAAATTACCACAATTTTAAAAAATTAGGGTTCGGGGGTTAGTTACGTTTAGGGAAGGTGTTAGCACCCTAAACGTTCGTAGTACTCTACGAGAACCGCTTGATTTTATTTATTTATTTTGGCTATAACTTGCTTATTATTATTTTTTTTTAAAAGAAAAGAATGAATTAGTGAGAAAAAATAAAAATGTTTTTTTGTATTTTTTATGATTTGGAAGGACAAGGTCCTCTGCCTACGTACCCGTGAGGGATCAAAACCTCGTAGTTCGGGGTAAAAATGTCGTTTGATTTGTTTTGTGTTTTTTATTAGTTTTAAAAAAGGGTTTTAAAGATAAAATAAAGGCCAAGTGGCAAAATAAGATTGGTTTGTGTTTTTTATTTTTGAAAATAATTAAAGTGTTATTAAAGTTGATTAATGGTTATTTAAAGAAAATAAAAGAGAAAAACGGACACTTGATTGAAAATCAAGGTTTATTAAGAAAAGATTTTTTTGTGTTTTTGATTATTTGAATGTTTTTTGTTTTTTGATAATGAACTAAGACTAAAACGTAATAAAAGTTAAATGCGAGGAATTTTCGTGGGGACGTTGGATCACCACAAAACCCTTTTTGAAATTAAACTAACCTAATATTTTTTTGTATTTTTTTTTATAAGGCGAAATAAAATAAAAAATAAAAAGACATAAAGCGAAATAAACAAAGTGTGGGTGTCAGTGCAAATTCTCATTTATATTTACATTGTACCTAAATACATTCTAAAAGATGGCAAAATAATAAATAAAAAAAATAAAAATTGCAAATGCACTAGAAGTAAATAAATATGCTAGAAATAAAAATTAAAAATGCATGGAATAAAAGGAAAATAAAAAAAAAATAAAAAAATGCATGATGTGTTAAAAATTAAAGACAATAAAATGCATGGCAATTAATAAAAACTAAAAAAAATAAATGCAAGAAATGGTAAAAAAAGAAATAAAAAAAGGGAAGGGGGGGTGCAGTAGCAAAAAGGGGGGTGCAGGAAGTGGTCTGAATGGAGAAATGAGGAAAAGGGACATTGGGCCGTGTGGGCCTGAAGATGGATCAGCTATTTAAAAGTTTTTTCTGGTTTTTTACTCATTTCTCTTCTCCTTCTCTCTACTTCTCCTTCTCTCATTCTCTCAAAACTCAGCTGTTTGGAAACATTTTCCGGCGCGGTGGCCGCCGGCCTAGACGGCGGCGCCACCGTGCCAGAACTAAAAAAAATATTTTTTCCAAAAAAAATTTAGGTTTTCTAAAATCCTTTTCTCATCTCTTCTCAAAAATCAAAATGGTTTTTTCAAAATCTTTTTAAAATGGGATAGATCTAAACTTAAAAAAAAAATTCGAAAACCACCTTTTTCTTTTATTCTTGGTTTGGATTGTTCTTAGGCTTTGTGGTTTTGGTTGATTTTTTAGTGTTTGGATGTTATTTTCGGATTGTGGGTGATTGGGTTGGCCGATTTTGTGGTGGAGGTCTTAGGGAGAGAGGGCTGTGCGGGTTTGTATGGTGGTGGTTGGAAGGAGGCCGCGGCTGGGTTGTTGTGGGTGAGGAAGGTTGGCCGTGTGGCTAGAAGTGGAGGCGTGGATGTGGGTTGAGTGGCCGTGAGTAAGTGTTGGTGTAATGGTTAGATGTGGTACGGTTTTGTGGGTATGGGTAGTGGTTAGGATTGGTGTATTGCTGTTTCTGTTGTGTGATCCTTGGTTTGGAAAATGGCCGTGTGTTTTTTGTTAGGTGCTTCGGTTTTGATTCAATTCTGAAAAATAGGCTCCCCCTGTCTGGCAAAATGCCTCCCTTTTTAAAGTATTAATTCACTAATGTACAATAAAAGACATGTTGACAAAATAAGTGGCCATAATACTCAATAATGGACAAATTAATGGACAAATAAGTGGCAAATTAAAACACATTAATTTATGAACAAAAAGTCTTCTCCACAAAAGGTCATACTGTACAAAAAATTTAAAAAGGTAACTAAAAAAAATAAAAGTAATAATAGCACTAAATAAAAAAAATAATAATAAAAACATTTAAAAGAATAAAAATAAAAATAATAATAAAAACAAAAAGACGGACTCGGACGAAATTAAAAAAAATGAGGTATTTTAAAATACCTCCCTGTCGAAATTTCGTCTGAGACGACGAAAAATTCCGAACTAAAAAGACGAGTAAAAAAAGAATTTTAGGTCAAAAAATGGGGTATGACACTTAACACAAAGGTTATATCATGCAATTTGCGTTGTTAATGTGTTTATCCAGTGAACCATTTAGAACCAGCCAAAAATGTAAGGAAGCCTCAAAATTATTATACATATGCAGGAGGCCGGCATTTTTGTTAACTCGTTTTTTTTATGTTAAATCTAAACGTTGTTTTAAACTGTATGAAAGCATTAACATGATCAAGGCATTTTTTTTGAATATGAGTGAAAACATTTGACCACAAATAGCCCACTGTAATATCCCGCGTAGATGTAGCGTTTAACTGTGTTAGAAACTTGAGAAGCAAGCAAGGCAAATAAGTAGTAAAGTGGGAATGGCAGTTTTGTAATTAAAGCTAAGGGGGGAGTTTAATTAAAATGGGACAAGATATTTGTTTCTACTCATTTTTCCATTCTTTCCTCACCACTCCAAATCAGAAAATTGTTCCCCCTTCCTCTCTCATTTTCGCCCTTCCCCCTTCATCTTCACTTCATCATCAATCATCACCCCTCAAAGCAATAAACTTATCCCTAAACCTTGTGTTCCAAGCAAGCATGGCTTTTGGGGGAATTTGGAGCAAGAAGAAGTTAAAGAAAAGCAAGAGAAGAGTAAGAGATGAGCTAGGGTTTTGAGTTAAAGCTTGGCAAAGATTGGAATCAAGTATAAGGTGAGCTCCTAGAGGGTTTTAGAAACCCACTTTGTTTAAGCTTTGAAGTTATATTATTAAGAGTTTAATTGCTAGTTTCATGCTTTAAATCCCTTGTTGGCTAGTGATTACATGAACTATTATGTTATAAGTTGATTAAATGCCTTGGAAATCCATTCCCATAAGCTATTTTGATGATTGGAGAGGTTTGGATTAGCCTAGGAAGCAAAATTATGAGTGCTGCTGAAGCCAAAATCGGACTACGATTTCTGGATATCGGGCTACGATTTTGTGCCCTGTTTTTCATGAAAACTCACGGCAAAAATCGTGCTACGATTTTTAGAAATCGGACTACGATTTTGCATCTACCCAGATTTTTATTCTTAAGGAATGGCATGGAATTAAGGTATGATAGGTAATAGGTATGGCATGGGAAGATGATTACTCAATTTCCAAGTTATGTAGAGGAATAATAGAGCTAGTAATGGGATTCCCCCTTACTAAGCAACTTCATATACTCGTTAAGCAATGTGCAAGCCAAGAATTTTTCAGTGGTTAAGTTAGAACCTTTTATAGGATAAGCACTTATGAATAAAGTTATAGATGAATTTCCTTTAGAATACGAGGATGTTAGGAATGCTTCGGCAATCGAAGTTACAGTTAAGTTATAGCGTTGGTTCTCCAACAGTCATAGGTGGCTTATGAGAACGATAAGCCCAGAAACATAGGTTATAGGATATACGTTGTAGGATTGTCATATGATTACAGTAACAGATTATATGTTCATATGTTAAAGTTAAAGAATTAAAGATTAAAGATATTGGCGTGCTTGCACGTTTCACAGTCATAGGGCGTGTTCATCAGACTCCGGGATTCGCCGGATGGGACTTCTCCGAGAGGGTTGTCCACACGTTTCATAGGGAGTCCGGTGTTAGCCTGATATGATAGGAATTTCACCGGTTTATAGGGAGACGTATCTCGGGGTTGCTCCACCCGGGTGCCCTCCGTAAAATGAACTCAGATTAATTGTTTGTTCAACGCTAACAGCTAACATAAAACTGCTATAGAACTGTTATATGTTTTATGTTTCACAGTTAAAGTCAAAGTTACAGTTATAGTCACAGTTATAGTTATGGTTATAGACAGTTACAGTTATAGACACAGAAACTCGCAGTTAGAGTTATAGACAGTTAACAGAATGTGGTTCTAGGTTTCCCCTCGACCACTAAGTTATAGTCATGGGAAGTTACAGTTATAGTTAAGCCAGATCATAGTTATAGTCATAGGCAATTTAAAGATATGGGAAGACTTATAGTCATAGACAGATAAAAGACTTGGCGATCATAGGAAATCCCCGAGATTGCCAACGTAGGCATGGTGACCCTAGGTTCCCTGTGGTTGCCAACAGTTGGTTGGGCTGGAGTTCACTGAGACATTATGTCTCATCCCATTCCTTCTGGTGCAGGTTTACAGGTAAGTCAGAGGTTCGTGATGAAGATCTTCACAGAGATGCTGGATGGAGTACAGTTGCTCGTTGTGTACCAGCTCAGGAGCTTGATGGATATAGTATGAGTAATGTAAAAGTATTGGATTTTTGTACAGACGAGTAAACTTGTGTTCAATCTTTTGTGATGTATTATTATTATTATTATTGAAATTTTTAAATGTATCCAGTATCAGTTTAACGCACATGCTAATATACTAGTTAAAGTTAGTATGGGTGTTACACCCACCCTGTGAGAAGTGAGCATTTGTCAACCCTTTGAGCCTAGTGAATCAGAATTATTGACTATAAACTGCCAACTTTCATAAGCTCAATTGCTTAATGAGATTGCCGGAGTTTGTAAAAAATCTTTTTCAGTTCATGGTCAAGTCATCACTAAATTCTGATAGTTTTCCTTCAAAATTTTTGAACCCTTAACCATCATGATTATTACCCCTTGCCAAAGGAGAAAGGAACATTCAATTAGGGTATCACCTTCGATTCAGTTGAAGAAAAAGAGAGGTTGTGAAAGCCGAGAAATGCTGAGTTTTGTAAAAGATCTTGACAACCAAGAGAAAGAAAGAAAGAAAAACAAATCAAGAAATCTCAAAAGAGAAAAGGAAAAGGAAAACCAATAAAATCCAAGAGTTGTTAAGATCAGAAGGCAAACGTTTGTATATCACCAAAGGTTGTGATTCGAACAAAGGAAGGTGCAAATTAGAAAGAATGTTCCTGCTCGCTTGGCCATTTGAATTCAATTTCCCCACATATGACATTTCTTTTGTAACCCAGCCAAATTACAACCCTCAAAGACCTTGTGATCAATGCTTTTGTACTTTTAGAAACGATGATTAGATGGACACATAACTCGATCGGAATGTTAACCAGCTTGCCGGATGAGTGTTCAATACCCTTTACATTAATATTCAATTTGTTCGTTTACTTAAATGAGTGATAGGTTGGTTCATTGATAAACATGTTTTTAACTTGAACTGTACAATATAACTTTTTGTGTGGTGTTTATTTCGAATTTTTCAGTGCAATCTCGGATTAATGGGAGCATTAAAACCGCATGCGCAAATGTCATATGAATCATACCATCCAATCAAAGCCCGACCTCGCTCGGCATCCACATATCAAAGCCCGACCTCGCTCGGCATCCACATAGCAAAGCCCGACCTCGCTCGGCATCCACATACCAAAGCCCGATCTCGCTCGGCATCCACATATCAAAGCCCGACCTCGCTCGGCAACCACATATCAAAGCCCGACCTCGCTCGACATCCAATCACCGAAGCCCGACCTCGCTCGGCACCCACATATCAAAGCCCGACCTCGCTCGGCATCCAATCACCGAAGCCCGACCTCGCTCGGCACCCACATATCAAAGCCCGACCTCGCTCGGCATCCAATCACTGAAGCCCGACCTCGCTCGGCACCCACATATCAAAGCCCGACCTCGCTCGGCATCCAAACAATCAACGAAGCCGAATTCTCGTTGGCACCCACAATTTTAAACTAAAACCCGATTATGCCCAATACACAATCATCCAAAAAGCCCAACTATGCTTGGCACTCCCCCCACAATCCACAAAGAACCCGATCATCATTAACATTCCTCGGTCCCCTACAAAAGGCCCGGTTGCCGTCAACAACCAAACACAAAGATTCGCGGAGCCACGCCTTTGGCAGGCTGCCACCCCTTTAATGAAATTCACTTCCCAACATTCTTTACCCTTTTATCAATTTCCATTCATTTTTATTCTTGATGATAGTACTTTCAAAAACAAAAAAACTTTTTTCAAAATTTATTTCATGAGTCTTTTATTTTTATCAATAACAAACACATTCCTTTCGAGCTCGTGAATATTTGGAGTGTACATCGATGTCCGTCCTTAAAGCAGATAAAGCTTCGCAGGCCGAGCATGGTCAATCGCAAAAAAGGAATTCCCCAACAAAATCCTCGGTGAATTAATCGGAAATTCCCCAGTGAGTTAAGAGCCCGAAAGGACAATTCAGGCAAAGACTTGCCAACCAAAGCGTAAGCATTCCCAGCGGAATCGCCAGTTCTTCTCCCCAGCGGATTAGCACGATCCCCAGTGGATTAACAAACTCCCCAGGAAGTCAATCTTTGTCCTACTCTCAAAAGCCCAATTACCATTGGCATCGAAGGCTGGATATCGATCATGCTTCCAAAATGATCCTTATATCCCCAGCGAATTCACAAGCGAAGCCCAATCTTATTGGCATATCCCCCTAGTGGAGTCTTACATCATCCAAGCCCGACTTTACTCGGCACCCAAATCATAATCCCCAGCGTCCCACGTGACGTCTGTCATTCCCGCAGGTCAGCATAATTCATGCATCATATCATAATCATTCATTAACATGCATCTCATATTCATATCATGCATTTCCCACTACAAATAGTCGAATGTCATCCCCAGTCTATCTGGTCTAGGGATGTCATCCTCATATTCGCCAGGCGATAGTTCTTTAACGAACAGCTTGTGCAAGTTGTTCATCGTATCAAGGGGCAATTCCTTAACAAACATGTTGGGTATCCCCATTACTAGTCCATCTCTCACACGACGTCCCTAGTGACAGTCATGCATTCATACATTTATGCATGCAACATACTACATATCATACATGGTTGTTCTAACCATCATGAGTCTCATCAATCAATCACGAGCAATTCATGAATTCTTTTTCCCCAAGTGTCATCCCCAGTCTGTCTGGTTCAGAGATGTCACCCTTTTACGCCAAGTGGCAGTTCGAACGAACAGCTTGCGCATCTTTTTTATCATGTCTTTACGCCAAGTGGCAGTTCTTTAATGAACAACTTGTGCGTACTCCCCTGTGTTGTGCCAAGTGGCAAGTTCTTCAATGAACAGCTTGTGCATTCTTTCTCCCCGATTGAAGGGGCAATTCTGTAAGGAACGGCTTGTCAGCCGCATCCCCAGTGTCGTCAATGGCAAGTTCGGCAACAACCCGAACAGTTGACATTTTATTTTTCTGTCGTCAATGGCAAGTTCGGCAACAACCCGAACAGTTGACATTTTATTTTTCTGTCGTCAATGGCAAGTTCGGCAACAACCCGAACAGTTGACATTTTATTTTCTTGTCGTCAATGGCAAGTTCGGCAACAACCCGAACAGTTGACATTCTTTTCATTCTTTGTTGTCAGTGGCAGTTCGGCGACAACCCGAATAGCTGACACTTATCCCCGGTGTGGTCTTCCTTTTTATCGTCTTTGCATCCATGTTTACATTATAAGCATTCATAACATTTGCATACATGCATTCATGGCATTTATAATTCAGAAAAATATTTAGTCAAAAAATGGCGTACTCTATATTTAAGTCTCTTCGGCCCGTCCATTTCAAATCACACTTTCAATCTCCGGGACGAAGAAACTTAAATAGGGGCATCTGTCATACCCCATTTTTTGACTTATATTTTTTATGTGTTTTATCTTTTATTATTTCATTACTTATTATTACTTTTTATCATTTCATTCTTGTCATAGTATTTTATTTGCATTTTATCATTACTAGCTTTACTATTACTATTATTATCATTAATATTATTAGTACTAATATTATTCTATTTTTCATTAATAATATCATTATTATCTATTATTATTATTAAGGTTTTACTAATTAATAATATTAAGTTTTTTCATCCTTTTTATTATTATCACCCTTTTCATTCTCATTGCATTTCATTTTATTTACATTTTTATTATTATCATTATCATTATTATTATTATTATTCATTTTCCACCCTTTTATTTTAAAATACAAAAAAAATCAAAAAAAGAGGAGTTCGCAGTGCGAAATCACCTTCGCACTGCGACCTCTGCGAATTTTTCTGCAGATTTTTATTTATTGATTTATCCTTTTTATTTTCAATTGCAATTGTTATTATTAGTATTATTACTATTATTATTGCTATTTTGTGACTGATTTGGTGCAGCAAGGCAAGAATTAATGTGTGACATTAAAGGTAAAAGGAAAGAAGGATTTTCTTCCAACCTATCATGTGATCAAACAAATTGGCTGTCCTTGGTCAGCTCTTGTCCCTCCAAATTGACCCATCACCCAACCTGAGCTTGCCAGCCAGCTACTTGATCCCTTTCCTTCCCTTTTTCTCTGCCAAAACCAGCCAAACACAAGTGGTTTTTACTTGCAAAAGGCTGTTTGTGCTGCCCTGTTTTGAGCTGGATTTCTCCTCCCACACACCAGCCCACATGCTCATTTTGCTTCCCCCAATCCCCCTGTACATGGCAGTACACGTTTTCATTGCTTGACCTTCCAAGATTGCAAGGATTGATCCCAAGAATCACCCCTTTTGCAGCTGCCCTGTTTTTTCAGTTTTTCTCATCATTACCTTCTAGAATCAGCTGGATTTGTGGCTGAGATCAGTCAAGATCTTTCCCCTTGGCACAAGGCAAAGCAACTTCTATCCATTAGCATTAAATGCAAAGTGTTCCAGCCTGAATTTAGCCCCAAATCAGCTAGGTTCTAGGATTTTTTCATCATTGCAAAGATTGCATTTTTTGCCTATAAAAGGAATGGCAAGGCACAAGGATAAAAAACAACATTCACATTGAAAAAACCTGAAACACACAGCCTTACTCACACGAAATTCATACCAAAATCCCTTGCATTGCAGCACCAAATCAGTCCATCACAAACCAATTAGAACATTGTTCATAACCTCTCACCAAGCAAGCAAGCCACTTCCAATCTACTGCTCAAGCACAGCTATGAGTTCTGTAAGTCTCCTATAATCTTTCTTTTTCATTGTGTTTGCTGCTTTCATCACTTGCTTTGTTCAAATTTGTTTTGTGCACAAAGACCCCTTTTGAAACTCAAAAGGGACCTCAAAGGGGCCAAGCTTTGAAACTGAGTTTTTACACCCCATTTTCTTCCATTTTGCCAAGCTTTTTAACCCCCTTTAGGTTCTGAAGCTTGCTTAGAAGCAGTTTCTGAACTTTTGTTCAGAAACAGCTTCTGAGTTTGAAAATTCGCATACTTCGCAGAGCAAAGTATTGCTCGCACTGCGAACACATCAGAACCTGACTTCGCAGAGCCAAGTTCTGGTTGCTCTGCGAAGTATGTGAAACTCAGAACATGAATCAGGCATTCAAATGTCAAATTTTTGGGGTTCCAGCCCTTGATTCAGAACCTAAAGAGTGTTAGAAAGCATTTTTTCCAAACCCAATTCATAATCATGCACAACTTTGAAAATTTCACAAGTCCGTGCGATAAATTTCGAGTAACTTGTGACACAAGTTATGTTCTTCAATTTTTCAAAACCAAGTTTGAGCAACAAGCAAAGTTCGTTTTTTTTAAAAACAAACTTGAACAACCATGTTGTTCATGATTTTCAATCCAAACGCGAACCTAAGCCGAACTTGTTCATCCTTTTTAAACCAAACTTAAAATGAGCCGAACTTGTGGACTTTCCAATTTTGTGCATGTCTTATGATTGTTTTTATCATTCAAACTTGAACTACGCTCGTTCTTGAGTTCCGGTAACTTAAGTAACGAGCAATGTTCATGATTTTAATAAACTCGAACAACAAACTTGTTCGTGATCCCTTTCTTTTTACTTTTCCTTTTAAGGCATTTTTTTTGGTTCCCTTTGAGATTCCTTAGAGTCCCTGTAATATCCCGCTTAAGACTCGAATAATTATTAATATTGAGACGATGTATCAGAAATGTTTTGAGCAAAGGACAATTTGGTAAATTGACAGTTAATGGGTTTACTTATATGGCAAGGATAAAATCCCGCTTATAAGTATCATTTATCAGAGTTAGAAGCTTATTATGCAAGCAATGGCATTTTCGTAAATAAAGGGAAGGAGGAGTTTATTTAAAAAGAAGGGGGAAGATATTTTCTTCACTCTTCTCTTCCCTCACTCTCTCAAAAATCTGGTTCCTCTCCCTCTTCCCCTCACTCTCACGCCCACACCATCCTTGTTATCATCTATCAAAGCCTCACCCAAGCTCTTGTGAGATTATGCAAGCAAGTTCAAGTGTTGGAAAGCTAGATCAAGAGGAAGAATCAAGAGAAGAGGTGGTTTGAAGCTAGGGTTTGGATTTCAATTGTAGCAAGCACCATTTGAGAATCAAGGTGAGCTCATTTCAGATTCTAAAACACATCTAGAGAGTCTTTGATAGATTTTACAAGTTGTTAAAAGATTAGAGTTTACCCTAATTTCCTAGTTTGTTTGATCTTTGCTCATGAGTGTTTATAATTGTTAATTTATGAAGGAAAACCATTTTTATCATGTTTAGGAAGCCTGGGCATCATTGAATGGGCGAAAATGGTGAAAATCACATTTTTACACATGTTTATACTGATATGGTCGCTGTAGCGACGGACTGTCGCTTGTAGCGACCAGACAGGGTTTTTCCCTGCCTACCGTCGCTAGTAGCGACCAGCTTGGCGCTTGTAGCGACCAAGCTCTGCCTTCTGTCGCTTGTAGCGACCAACCTGTCGCTTGTAGCGACCAAGCCAGAACATCACAACACTGTTGAGCTGTTCTGGGGGTTCTGGTGCGCGCGGGCAAGGCTTTTTGCAAATGTTTTCTCCTAATACATTCTAAAAATATTAACCACCATTTTAGTTCATTCTAAAGGCTTCCAATGGTTGAGAAATCATGTGAGCAAAGATTACGCAAGGCTTGGAAATTCATGAGCTAAGGTTATATGCTTAAGTAAGCCCTAAGTATGACTTATGAGAACGATAAGTCAAGAACCTTTATAGGTTTAAGAGAATTAAGATAGTACTTATATGTACCAAGCACAAGAATGATACATACTTATAGTTAAGAACCTCTAGTAGGTTAAACTTTACAGAATGCAATAGATATGCACAAGAAATATGAAACGTAATAGATACGTCTATGAACTTAAGTAAGAATTTAATGATAAAGAATATGATAACGTGTTCATCAGACTCCGGATTATGCCGGATGGGATTTCTCCGAAAGGGCTATCCACACGTAAGTTATAAGACGATATTAAACGTGTTCATCAGACTCCGGGATTCGCCGGATGGGACTCTTCCGAGAGGATTGTCCACACGTATGTTAAAAGACTTGAGCATGTCCAGCAGGCTCCGGGATTCGCCGGATGGGACTTCTCCGAGAGGGTTGTCTACATGCAAGATGTGTCCAGCAGGCTCCGGATTATGCCGGATGGGGCTTCACCGAGAGGGTTGCCTACACAAAGATAAGAGGAGTCCGGTGTTAGCCTGATATGATAGGAATTTCACCGGTATGATGGGAGATGTACTTCGGGGTTACTCCACCCGGATGCACTCCGTAAAACGAACCAAGATAATGATTGTTTGTTCAACGCTAACTTCTAACTTTATGATATGAAAAGATGAATACGAATATGAAATGAATATGTATATTTTATATGTAATACGAGATATGATGAATAGTTCCTAGTGAACGCGATGTGATCATAGGATGTCCCCAAGATCACTACGTATAAGACTAAGATAAGAATAGAGCATGAAATGCATGAGATTATATAAATAACAAGTATAAGAAAGATAAAGACCTGACGCGATCCTAGGTTTTCCCTTGATCGCGATAGATGTTAAAGAATGACTTGGCGATCATAGGTATCCCCAAGATTGCCGAGGTAGGCACGGCGACCCTAGGTTCCCTGTGGTTGCCAACAGTAGGTAGGGTAGGAGCTCACTGAGACATTATGTCTCATCCCTATCCTTCTGGTGCAGGTTCATAGGTTAGCAAGAGATGTTCATGAAGATCTTCAGGAAGACGCTGGATGGAGTGCAGATGCTCGTCATGGCAAGCTCAGGAGGTTGACAGATTTTATATATGTATATGAAAATGTATTTCATGATATTTGGACATTTGTGTAAACGAGCAAATTGTACTCATTCAGTTGTATGTATTATTGTTATTATTATTGAAAATTTTAATGTACCCAGTATCAGAATAATACACATGCTAAATATTCTAGATAATTTAGTATGGGTGTTACAATTGGTATCAGAGCAGGTCGATTCAGACCGTGCCTTGGGTCATTAAAGTTTCAATAAAAGTAGTGGGACCATTGAGTTCCGGATGTTGTTCTAAAGGTCACATCTAGTTGAGCCTGATCAACTCAGTCTAGTATGTGACAGTTAGGATAAATGTCTGAGAGCTGAATGTGACCAAGGAGGAATGAAGTGTATGAATGGTGAAGATTAGGGTGACAGAATTTTAAGACGGAATTGGCGAAGAAGTATTTATGCCAAATGGTGGCCATCAAACTGCAAAGTGATGAAGCCTGATAGTGGCAAGGTCTTAAAGACATAAGGGATATTTAACAGTGAGGTGAAGCGCCTCAACCCAGTTGGACGCATCGTTGGACGATGCCTTGTATGCGGAAGACATAAGGATTAAGGAATCATGGAATGCTCTAGGATATGACGTGGAACCTTGACGGAAACGGTAGCTTGAGAAGTTAAAGTGAAGTGTGGACTAAGTAACAATTCTGAGTACAGAGTTGAAGAATCGAACTTGAATCGGATGAGATTTTAATGTCCGGACAGTTAAGAGTGAAGGGAAATCGACATATAAAGTGCAGCGGAAGTTTAAAAAAATTTGATTTCCTTTCCTTGGATCATCACGAATGTCACATGAATCAGTGATAGAGTTGTTACCTCTTAGTGCAGAAACTGTTTCTTTGATCACAGCTGAGCAAGTAAGCAAAGCCTCTACTCGTCCACACGAACGGCTTCCTCTGGTTCCCGGTGCTAGCCAAGCGATCAGAGGTTAGGGAGAGAAGTGGGAACACGTTTTTGCTTTAGGGTTACACGAAAAAGCATTCACTGATTTCAGCACTAGAGCTTCTATTTATAGAACTCGTTGCTGCACAAAATCAGCTTGAGCTTCAAAAGCCCATTAGCCCATCAGCTTCCGCTAACTAATTAGCGCGTATTGCTAAACGTACCCCATCATATAAGTCTTACTTATATTTCTCCTTTTTACCGTTCTATTGTGTGTGACCCTATAGGTTCTTGTAACGTTGGCAACAATATTAAATCCCATTAATATTATAAACAGTGAGCGGTATCTAGCAACACATCACTGCTACCCAAGTGACAAGAATGTCAAGTGATCTGACGAAACCTTTCCATGATAATATCAATGTGTACGATTACTCCTTTGTCCTAATATCTTTATTGAACACAAGGCATAGATTACGTCACCCTTGTTTAGCTCAATATTTATATTTCTTGATCCCGAAACATACTGAACAACGAATAAGTCCAATATCTCATATTGACTTAATTCGGCATGGCCATGCATTTTTCCAGTCATATTTCATCAAGAGGCCTAAAGATATATCTCCTGTTATGAGGAGGGACAAATCCCATCTAGGACACTCATGTCCCTCAGCATGATTCATCAAGTGCCCATTAACCAACGTTATAGTCATCTTGTTACAGACAACGTTTGAATGGCAATAAAACACTTGAGTCCACATCTAGGGATCATAGTGGTTTCAGGTCTAAGAGTGATATACACTATTATCATTGTGAGAATAACTTATGACGATTTCATAACATACTATGTAGTATTCTCACGATGGGTCAATCCAGTATAAATATTACTCCTAATACTTATACCTATGTATAGACTTAATATCTCATATTCATGACCCATGAGATGTGGTCATCAGTCTACATACATAATAGTCTCCATGCTTTAATATTATCCCAATTCATATTAAAGCTTGACTACGGATACATTTAAGAATAGTGTTCTTTCTGTTGATGTAATCTCATGATTAAGTCACACTTAATATTCCATCACATGAACTAACTATTCTAGGGACTTTATTTATCTTATAACAAGTGTAATAAAGAATGCCATATTTTATTCAATAATAAAAGTCATGATACATATAAAAGTTTGACATAAACTATTGGCCTCTAGGGCTTATACCAACAATCTCCCACTAGCACTAGAGCCAATCAGGCATAGACCTAATACCCATAGATCTAGTATGACCATCATGCTTCTGCTGAGTTAGAGCTTTAGTAAGTGGATCAGCAACATTGTCTGATGTTGGTACTCTGCATATTTTCACATCTCCTCTATCGATGATTTCTCGAATGAGATGATAGCGCCTAAGTATGTGTTTGGATCTTTGGTGAGATCTAGGTTCTTTAGCTTGTGCGATTGCTCCATTGTTATCACATAACAGTTCAATGGGATCCACAATGCTTGGAACTATACCAAGATCAGAGATGAATTTCTTGATCCAAACAGCCTCTTTTGCGGCATTAGATGCAGCAATATACTCGGCCTCAGTTGTAGAATCAGCGACTGTTTCCTGCTTTGAACTTTTCCAGCTAACAGCACCGCCATTTAAGCAAAACACGTATCCAGATTGCGATTTGAAATCATCATGATCTGTCTGAAAACTAGCATCTGTGTAACCAATTACAGAGAGCTCTTCTTGACCTCCATAGATCAAGAAAGTATCCTTAGTTCTTCTCAAGTACTTAAGGATGTTCTTAACAGCAACCCAATGACTGTTACCTGGATTAGACTGGTATCTGCTCGTAGCACTTAAAGCATACGAGACATCTGGTCGAGTACATAACATAGCATACATGATAGACCCAATTGCGGATGCATATGGAACATTGATCATTCGATCCCTTTCTTCAACAGTTGAAGGGGATTGTGCTTTTGACAAACTTATACCTGATGACATAGGTACAAGTCCTTTCTTGGACTCATACATATTGAAACGTCTCAAGACTTTGTCAATGTATGTACCCTGACTTAAGCCAAGCAATCTTTGTGATCTATCTCTATAGATCCTGATTCCTAATATGTAGGAAGCTTCACCTAAGTCTTTCATAGAAAAGCATTTCCCTAACCAAGATTTAATTTCTTGTAGTGTAGGGATGTCATTTCCGATAAGCAATATGTCATCCACATATAATACCAGAAATGAGACTATGCTCCCACTAACCTTCTTGTAAACACAAGGTTCATCTTCATTTTTAATGAATCCATACTGTTGTACAGTTTCATCAAAACGAAGATTCCAACTTCTGGAAGCTTGCTTCAATCCATAGATTGATCGCTGCAATTTGCATACCTTTTGGATGTTATTAGGAATGCCAAATCCTTCAGGTTGTGTCATGTACACATCCTCAAGGAGATTTCCATTAAGGAAAGCAGTCTTAACATCCATCTGCCAGATTTCATAATCATGGTATGCAGCGATAGCAAGTAAGATCCGAATGGATTTAATCATTGCCACTGGTGAAAAGGTTTCATCATAGTCTACACCATGAATTTGTTTGAAGCCTTTAGCAACCAATCGTGCTTTGTAGGTGTTTACCTTTCCGTCCATGTCAGTTTTCCTTTTGAAAACCCACTTGCATCCTATAGGATTAATTCCTTTAGGTGCTTCAACCAAGTTCCAAACTTGATTTGTGTACATGGAATCCATTTCAGATTTCATGGCTTCAAGCCACTTCTCAGATTCAGGACCAGTAATGGCCTCTTGATAAGTCATAGGCTCATCTTGATCCATGAGCAATACGTCACATTCTTCTGATATGAGATACCCATATCTCTCAGGTTCTTGACGTATCCTATTTGACCTACGTGGTTCTTGTGTTATTTGAGTAGGATTTTCTGTCACAACAGCTTGTGTATCCTGCTCCTGTTCCTCCATTGGCGTACCACTTTGTGGGTCTTGAACTTCTTCAAGATCTACCTTTTGCCACTAATTTCTTTGGAGACAAATTCCTTCTCAAGGAATACTCCATCTCTAGCGACAAACACTTTGCCCTCAGATGGTTTGTAAAAGTAGTATCCTCTAGTTTCTTTAGGATATCCCACAAAGAAACATTTGTCAGATCTTTGTTCAAGTTTAGTGGACATTAGTCGTTTCACATAAAGTTCACAACCCCAAATCTTTAAATGTCTCACATTGGTTTTTCGACCACTCCATATCTCATATGGTGTCTTTTCTATCGCTTTGGATGGAACTTGGTTAAGTGTGTAAGCTGCAGTTAATAAGGCGTGTCCCCAAAAGGAGTTTGGAAGATCAGCATGACTCATCATAGACCGGACCATGTCTAACAAGGTTCGATTTCTCCTTTCGGAAACACCATTCCATTGTGGTGTTCCAGGAGGTGTGAGCTGGGATAAGATCCCACACTCTTTTAGATGATCGTCAAACTCTTGGCTCAAATATTCGCCACCTCGATCAGATCGAAGCATTTTGATTTTCTTGCCAAGTTGGTTTTCTACTTCATTTTGAAATTCTTTGAAGAAAGTAAACGATTCAGATTTATGTTTCATTAGATACACATATCCAAATCTACTAAAGTCATCAGTGAATGTAATGAAGTAATAAAAACCTCCTCTAGCAGGTGTGTTTAGTGGTCCACATACATCAGTATGTATGAGTCCCAAAAGATCACTAGACCTTTCACCTGTTCCTGTGAATGGGGTCTTTGTCATCTTTCCCAATAAACAAGATCGACATGTCTCATATGATTCTAAATCAAAAGAGTCCAAAATTCCATCTTTATGGAGTTTGGAAATGCGATTTTCGTTTATATGGCCTAAACGACAATGCCAAAGATAAGTTGGATTCAACTCATTAGGTTTCATCCTTTTCGTATTTATGTTATAGATTGGCATATCAAGATCAAGAATATAAAGTCCATTACTCATAATGGCATTAGCATAGTGAATATTATTCAAATAAATAGAACAACATTTGTCTTTTATTGTAAAACAAAAACCGGACTTGTCCAAACAAGAAACGGAAATAATATTCCTGCTAATTGCAGGTACAAAATAACAGTTCTCTAACTGTATTAAAAGACCACTAGGTAAAGTCAATTCATAAGTTCCAACAGCTAAAGCAGCAACCTTTGCGCCATTGCCAACTCGTAGATCGACCTCCCCTTTTGCCAATGTTCTACTCGTTCTCAACCCCTGCACATCAGTACAAATATGAGAACCACATCCAGTATCTAATACCCATGATGTAGAAGTAGACATATTAATTTCTATAACAAAAATACCTGAAGAAGTGGAAGCAACTGTTCCATTCCTTTTATCTTCCAGATATTTTGGGCAGTTGCGCTTCCAGTGCCCGGTCTTACCGCAGTAGAAGCACTTGCCCTCCTTAGCCACACCTCCAGTAGGCTTCAAGGCTTTGGTTGATGGCTTAGCAACTGCTTTGCCTTTGCCATTTCCCTTAGACCTTTTAGGCTTCTTATTATGCTTTTTGACCTTTCCATTGTCAGCTTGCTCTTCATAAAGAGTCTTAAGGTGTTCGATCATATCGAACGCAGCCATGTTCTCGTGTTGCTTCTGAAGCTCAGAGGTCATAGTTGCAAGCATGATGCAAGCGACTTCCACGGCATCTTTGACATGCTTACTATAAGCATCTCTCTCAGCCCTGGGAGCATTTGCAGCTGGTGCCTCTTCAGGAACAGGTTCATCAAGCACATACAGCTTTTTCTCATGTGTGAGGACAATCCTCAAGTTACGGTGCCAGTCTAAAAAATTTGTTTCATTCAGCTTATCCTTCACAAGGACTGATCGCAAAATGTTATTTGAAGTGTTATTTGCCATCTACAATTTAAAATATGCAAAATAAGTATCATGAAAATAACATATTTAATTTGGCCTTTAATTAAATATGCTCCCACTATTTTACTCAAATCAAATGACCTTCAAACATTTAATTCGGAAAATCCCGTTGGAAGATTTTCTAGCGGGTTGAAATCCTTATTTCACCTTGTTTTGAGTCAGCTAGGGCTGATCACCCAAAACTCAGCTATTTAGGTAGGAACATTTCCAATTGTATCTTATACAACTTTCAAATCAATTGGGCGAGTAACTCTTACCCTGATCTATCATATAGATATTTCCCAATTCTTGCTTCTAAATTTATTCTAATCATATTAAAATTAATTTAGTTAAGTTAAACCCAATAGAATAACAATCGGGTAAATAAAATTACCGCACCGCGACTTACAAACATAGAACATGTGCTTCGCTAGGGCAGAACCCACACATTCGATATTAGTCTTGAAGGGTGTTATTCTTTTGGAAAGCATTAAACTTAATATATCACTTTGAAGGATTTTATTTAGTTTGATCTCACCTCACCACGGCTTATATATCATATATATTCGCACTCCAATCATTCAAGCATGCATAACAATTATACAAAATAAAAGTGACATGATTATGGCCTCCTAACGCTATGATTCTCTCAAGCCAATGAAAGAATCTAAACTAATCCTAGAAACGACCTTGCTTCGCCAAGCTAGACTTCCAGGGCTAATCCAACGTCAATGGTCCTATTACCTCCTTGTATTCTAATTACATTACATATAAAGAAACTCGTTTTACATACGAGGGATTGGATGAGAAGAGAATGTACATATAGAATTCAAGAGAGAGGCACGACACGCAGGCCGTATTTCAAAATCCAAAATAAAAGAAATAATAAGACTAAGGCCATAATCATTCACTCAACAACAATAAAACACCTTTTATTATTATTAACACCTCATAATTAAATAAATTAAATTAAAACTCGGCGATTGATCACACTACGCAGATTAGTCGGGGGTTCCGCTGCCCGGTCAGCGGACAGGGGTCAAGGGGGCAGCGCCCCTTGCGGGGCTTCCGGGGCAGCGCCCCGGAAGCTAATTCAATATGAACGATTCACTTTGAATTCTGGTGCTGAAAAAAAATCGTGTCACGATTCTGGCATCGTGTCACGATTTTATAGGCAGAAGCAAACAATTTGCTGGGCACAAAATCGTGTCACGATTCTGGAATCGTGTCACGATTTTATAGGCAGAAGCAAACGATTTGCTGGGCACAAAATCGTGTCACGATTCTCTAATCGTGTCACGATTCTGAACCAGGTTTCAGCCTTTTTCGTAACCCTAATCATGACGGCACAACACTTGCGGCGTTATGAATCCCCTTGTAACAGTATGATCACACCAATCAAAGTACTCTGATTGTTTATCCAATATGGTGATCGAACTTAGAATGCTTCACCTGATACGGTTCCGAAGCTCCAGTTTACAATCATCCAATATGAACAAATATCATCTGACTTGATTTAGTGAACGATCATCACGAGTATATCACATATACTTCTGTTACACAGAATTTATCAATCATATTTCTGTCGATATGTATAATCAAAAATATTGATGCTTCACCAGAAAACGGTTCCGAAGCTTCAAACAATTCGAAAAGCCATGCACAGAAAAGTGATACGATTCAATTATGTGCGTATGTGATCGAGCAACACATCTCCGTCGATATGGATAATCGATATATTGATGCTTCACCTGATACGGTTCCGAAGCTTCAAACAAACCGAAAAGCCATGCACGGAAACGTGATGCCTTGCCAATTTTAATTCGTCTTTATTATTTAATTGTATTCGATTATGTTTAATCCAATTAAAACATAAAGCAGTAAACAAAACAATCCGATTCATGGTTTCGTAATTGGCTCTGATACCACTGAAGGGAAATCGACATATAAAGTGCAGCGGAAGTTTAAAAAAATTTGATTTCCTTTCCTTGGATCATCACGAATGTCACATGAATCAGTGATAGAGTTGTTACCTCTTAGTGCAGAAACTGTTTCTTTGATCACAGCTGAGCAAGTAAGCAAAGCCTCTACTCGTCCACACGAACGGCTTCCTCTGGTTCCCGGTGCTAGCCAAGCGATCAGAGGTTAGGGAGAGAAGTGGGAACACGTTTTTGCTTTAGGGTTACACGAAAAAGCATTCACTGATTTCAGCACTAGAGCTTCTATTTATAGAACTCGTTGCTGCACAAAATCAGCTTGAGCTTCAAAAGCCCATTAGCCCATCAGCTTCCGCTAACTAATTAGCGCGTATTGCTAAACGTACCCCATCATATAAGTCTTACTTATATTTCTCCTTTTTACCGTTCTATTGTGTGTGACCCTATAGGTTCTTGTAACGTTGGCAACAATATTAAATCCCATTAATATTATAAACAGTGAGCGGTATCTAGCAACACATCACTGCTACCCAAGTGACAAGAATGTCAAGTGATCTGACGAAACCTTTCCATGATAATATCAATGTGTACGATTACTCCTTTGTCCTAATATCTTTATTGAACACAAGGCATAGATTACGTCACCCTTGTTTAGCTCAATATTTATATTTCTTGATCCCGAAACATACTGAACAACGAATAAGTCCAATATCTCATATTGACTTAATTCGGCATGGCCATGCATTTTTCCAGTCATATTTCATCAAGAGGCCTAAAGATATATCTCCTGTTATGAGGAGGGACAAATCCCATCTAGGACACTCATGTCCCTCAGCATGATTCATCAAGTGCCCATTAACCAACGTTATAGTCATCTTGTTACAGACAACGTTTGAATGGCAATAAAACACTTGAGTCCACATCTAGGGATCATAGTGGTTTCAGGTCTAAGAGTGATATACACTATTATCATTGTGAGAATAACTTATGACGATTTCATAACATACTATGTAGTATTCTCACGATGGGTCAATCCAGTATAAATATTACTCCTAATACTTATACCTATGTATAGACTTAATATCTCATATTCATGACCCATGAGATGTGGTCATCAGTCTACATACATAATAGTCTCCATGCTTTAATATTATCCCAATTCATATTAAAGCTTGACTACGGATACATTTAAGAATAGTGTTCTTTCTGTTGATGTAATCTCATGATTAAGTCACACTTAATATTCCATCACATGAACTAACTATTCTAGGGACTTTATTTATCTTATAACAAGTGTAATAAAGAATGCCATATTTTATTCAATAATAAAAGTCATGATACATATAAAAGTTTGACATAAACTATTGGCCTCTAGGGCTTATACCAACAAAGAGAATTAATTGTGGACTAAAAGAGTTATTTGAATAGAGGAAACTATCCACTCAAGTGTGGTTATTGAGTTTGAATCACAAGTAAGTTTGACCCCCATCAGATCAGCCACGTCTCCTGAACCAGATTTGTGAAATAAGAAGTGGAGATGATGTGCAGCCTAAGAACTAAGATGGATGAATAAGTGTTAACAATAAGACTCGTTGCATGTCAAAGCGCGAATCAAATTTGTGGATGTACCCTAATGGTAAGAAGATTGGAAGTAAGAGAAGCTAGACTGGAATTTTACTTAATGAAGGTTGGATGATAAATAATAAGTTGCTGGAATGTATTATGTTGATGGACGAATTAAGTTGAACACTCTTAATTAGATGAACAGTATTGAATTTCCTTGATTGGTTAAAGAAGGCAAGTTCAAGATAACACAAGGTTATAGTAGACCAGTGTTGAAGGATGATCGGGATTTTCAGCCGAGAATTATGTTGAGATTTTAATATACAGAGGATCGTCTTGAACATGAAAGTTTAGGATTGAGGTTAATGCTAAGGAGTTATATGCTCCCCATCGAAGAGGTTTCTTCCACAAATATTATAGAATAGAAAGAGGACACCTCGTGTTGATAAGTTTCGAGGGCGGTAATAAGGTATATATTTCGGATTGTTCAACTATATGCATAATTATTCAAGTGCTAAGATCAGGATTTGAATTGCGAATGCAGTAACGAGTTGTTGGATGAAAAAAAAAAAAAAAAAAGTAATGATGAGGTTTTGAAGCTCAAGATCAGTTAACTGGAAGGATTCGGAGGTAACCTAAGAGATATGGTAAAACCATAGAGACCGTAATTGTTTCGAAAGGATTATAGGTATGAATTCTTATGGATAAAGATAGACCGATTAGTAATGGGACTCAAACCCTCAGTAGATTCAGTATATGTAAAAGATGTGAACCTCCAGAAACCATAAGTCGTTTTAAAAGTTGACACAAGCGTTTGTGTGTGAATTTAAGTTGTCTCAAGCAAGCTTTCAGTCGGGTTGCACAATGTTTTAGTGAAAATACATAAAGAACTAGCCAAGAGATGGTTTAGGAGTTCAGGATATGGAAAGTAAAGTTAGAACCAGAGTATAAACTGTTTGACAGGAACATTGTTGAACTCTAGACGGTTGTTGGGGAACCGTTTACAGGTTCTGGCGTTTTATCGTGAAAGCAAGTGAATATATGGTTTATGTCCGGAAGGAAGTACAATGTCAGATGACGATCAATCAGTAAGTTAAACAGGTGGTTTAAGCCACAAGAGAATCAACGAACGTAAGATGAATCTGTTGTGATAGCTACAAGTTGTTAAGGAACAAGTCAGCCAGAGAATTTAATAATGGTGTATTACTCCTACTCCAAAGTGTTTTGTTAGATCAGAGTTGCGCAGCGGAAAAGTAATTCCAGAATGAATTAACAGACAATTCTAAACTGAAGTTTAGAGAACAAGGATGCTTGTGTAGTCCTTGTTAGGTGGACCACAGAATATCAGTAAGCAGCGACGACTCGAACTTGTTATAAGTACTAGCAGAAATTTTTAAAAGTAAAACCGAGGGATATTTCAAACCTCGAGACTTAAGAGAAATGGAAAATTGAAGCAGTCTAAGATTCTGCGATAAGAATGAGAAGAATATGTTTCTAGCACAATAAGACTAGAGCAAGGAAAGTCACCGCTAATACGGTAATTTAGCTATGTTGGCTCAGTAACTTCAAGTGGACTTGAAGAGTAAGTTTAGTCAAAAGGTTAAGCGTGAGACAACATTGAACAGAAACCACGATGTAGTGACATATGAGTTTAATCCACATTGTACTCCGCTATGCCAACATGTCACATGTATCAGGTTATGTTAGTATTGTTAGTATATATATATACTTAACAGGCAATACTTAAACTACTCAGATAGTAGTGTAGCAGATTTTCAGTTATGCGATGTGTTTTGGTAATAGTGGTACGCGATCAGGAATGTTTAAGTATGAAGGTTTTTACCAGAACAGAATTGTTGATATCATCATATCTTCGCAGAAGAGTTCGGAAATTATCGTATTTAATGTTCATCAGTAAAGGAAGAAGGGTTTTTATACAGATTAAAAAGTCACTCGTAGTCTACAGTAAAGGGCTACGTAAGTACAGATTATGATTAAAGGATTAAAGATAAAGTGTGCTATGTTTGGTAGCAATCAAATAGAGCTTTCTTTTGAAAATAAGGATCTTGGACTCGACGTCCAGTATGGGGAAATAAGTTTATGATGCCGAGATAATGTAACCATAATTCATGTTATAGGTTGTTGTACACTTAAGAAATAAACACGAGTAATATTGGCGGGGCAAACCTGGTGTAACACCCATACTAAATTATCTAGAATATTTAGCATGTGTATTAGTCTGATACTGGGTACATTAAAAATTTTCAATAATAAATACAGTATAAACTACTGAATGAGTACAAATAGCTCGTATATACAAATATCCAGATATCATTTACATTTACACTTTCAATACATAAATAATCTGTCAACCTCCTGAGCTTATTCTTGACGAGCGTCTGCACTCCATCCAGCGTCTTCCTGAAGATCTTCATCTGGAAACCACATGGCTACCTGAAAACCTGCACCAGAAGGATAGGGATGAGACATAATGTCTCAGTGAGCTCCTACCCTACCTACTGTTGGCAACCTCGGGGAACCTAGGGTCGCCGTGCCTACCTCGGCGATCTTGGGGATATCTACGATCGCCAAGTCTTATCTTTACTTATTTCGCGATCAAGGGGGAGAACTAGGATCGCTTCATTGTCTTATCTTTCTTATACTTGTCATATACATGATCTTATGCATTTCATACTCTATTCTTATCTTAGTCTTATACGTAGTGATCTTGGGGACATCCTATGATCACATCGCGTTCACTAGGAACTAATCATCATGTCTCGTATTACATATAAAATATACATATTCATATTCGTATTCGTATTCATCTTTTCATATCATAAAGTTAGAAGTTAGCGTTGAACAAACAATGTATTATCTTGGTTCATTTTACGGAGTGCATCCGGGTGGAGTAACCCCGAAGTACATCTCCCATCATACCGGTGAAATTCCTATCATATCAGGCTAACACCGGACTCCTCTTATCTTTGTGTAGGCAACCCTCTCGGTGAAGCCCCATCCGGCATAATCCGGAGCCTGCTGGACACATCTTGCATGTAGACAACCCTCTCGGAGAAGTCCCATCCGGCGAATCCCGGAGCCTGCTGGACATGCTTAAATCTTTTAACTTACGTGTGGATAGCCCTTTCGGTGAAATCCCATCCGGCATAATCCGGAGTCTGATGAACACGTTATCATATCATTTAATTCTTAACTTAAATTCATATACATATCTTGTACGTTCATAATCTTGTGCATAGCTAATGCAATCTTAAGTATTCATTCTTAATTGCCTAACCTATAAATAGGTCCTTAACTTAAACATTAATTCTCATCTTAAGTACTTGTAAGTACTTACTTTACTTTACTATAGTTGGCACAATAATACATTCTTAGGGAGAACAAACTCCCAATACATAACTTATGAAATTATAGTCTTAGGCTTATTGTTATCATAAGCCATCACTTAATTGTTGGAAATGATCCATAGCATAAATAACTTCTAATCTTGCATCTCTAATGCTTTGCCAAATTCCTTATTCATTCATTCCCTTAGATGTTAAAACATTCTTCCGGATATGTCAAGAATGGTGTTTTTCTTGGAAAATAAGGTTTTTATTGAAAACAGTTATTAAAAGCCTGGCCTGACGCGTAACAGTACACAGAACGAAGCAGAACAGTCATGAAAAGTCTGTTCAACTTCGCTCTGCGAAGTCTACTTCGCTTTGCGAAGGTAGGCAGTGAGGCCTCGCCAAACAGTAACCCTGAGTTCGCACTGCGAACTTGTCAGCACAGGAATGGTTCAAAACATGATTTTCCACCATTTTTGACATATCTAAACATACTCAAGCACTATAACAACATAAGGAATGAATCTTTAACATAAATTAATAGTTTAAAACATGTTTAATCAAGGAATTTAGCAAGCATATGAGATTAGGGTAAAATCTCCAATCTTAGCTCAAATCATAAAATTACTCTTAAACTTACTCATAGTGGGTTCTAAAACCCTAGGGAGCTCACCTCAACTTGATTTGGTGTTAGCTAATCCTTTAACTTCAACCTTGTTCCAAATTCCCAAAGACTAGGCTTACTAGCAAGAACCAAGATTTCTGCAGATTTGCAGTTTCGGACCCCTAACTTCAAACTCGTCCCCAGACTTCAATACTCAGCCAAACTTCACGAAATTGGTACCAAAACGTAGATAATTTTGTTAGCTTTCCATAGCATCAAAGATCACTTGATTCGGAGTTATAGAGAGAGAGTTCTTACCATTTAAATGGAGCCCTGTCCCCAAATACGGGTTTCTCCAACTTCCTCCAAATCTCTACCCAAAACTTCTTCTTCTTTAGGAATCATCATGCAAGATGAAATAGAGGTTTAGGCTCAACAATAGGCACGAAAATCTTGAAGTGAGAAAGGAAGATTGAAGTGATTCTTACCTTTTCTTTCTTTAACTTTCTCTTGCTCTAGCTTTACCAAATACAAGCTTGCTTGCTATACCTTCTTGCAAGAGTTTGGATTAAGAGTTGATGGATGTTTGAAGAGGGAAAGGGGCGTGAGAGTTAAGGGAAGAGGGAGGAAGAGAGGCTGATTTTGAGAGAGTGTGAGAGAAGTAAGAAAACACTAATGGAAAATATCTTGCCATCACTTTGTCTTATAATCCCTCTTTTTGAATTAATTACCAACTTGCCATTACCATTTATTTACTAAATTGCCAAGCTTGCTAAACAAGTTTCCAACACTAATAATTGATACTCATAAGTGGGATAACACACATTAACTGACAATTTACCAAACTGCCCTTTACTTAGAACATTTCTGATACTTCGTCTCAATATTATAAATATTCGAGTCTTAGGCGGGATGTTACAATCTACCCCCCTTAAAGAAATTTCGTCCTCGAAATTTAGAATCCACTATCATACAAATTAATCTCCCGTATTACTTTCTTCATTGGTCAAGACTCGAGTTCATCTTACTTATCGGAATCCCTTAGATTCCAACTCTATAAGTCGAATGTATCCAACAATCTCTTCGTTAACTGAAATACTTGATGTGCATCACACAATCCTTGCATAGCAGAATATGAGGTTATCCGAACCATCGCATCCAACTTGTTGACCATACCCTTGTTTATACACTTCTTGCAACCCAAACTTGAGTTATCCAATCCTAACACTTGTGCTGAATCTTATAATCTCGTCATAGTCCGCGTAATCTTACCTTGACGACATTGATCGTTCTTATTATCCTCGACGATTCCATTGAATTCTTATATTCAATCTTTGCCTTATACAACGGCATCCTACATACATGGTTTTTCCATTATTATACCATTCCTTAATGAGAATAAAATTACCGCACTACCTCCTTTATACTATTACAAGGAGGAGGCATCTTGGTGTATTACTTTCCACAATCTTAATCATTGCTTCCACTACGGAATTCCTCAAGGACTCGCGAAATCTTACTGATTATTCGCGTTCTGCTTCAATTGATCTACGACGTTACTCATCTTAATAACTTAAAAATCATTCTTCATACTAGGAGTTTGCCAATCTTCCATCGTTCTTGTCATAACTTAGTCTCGTTTTCTTGTCATAGCATAATGTTTTCTACACCGATAATCCCAAACTTATAGGAGTTCAGTCTATATGATGAGTGGCTTAGGTCGTCTCTCATGTCATTATATAATATATTTCATAGCATATAACTTACATACATAAGCGAGCACGTGTACACTATACATTACCTCATCTTTGTCCAACTAACGGGACATCATTCTTAATCTTAACATATTTGAGACACTACCACATCAATTGGGAATCTTTTCTTACTCTTAACTCATTTCGCAACATCCGGGATTTGCCTTTCAACTGGCTTGCCAGGTTTGCCCCGCCAATGTTACTCATGTTTATTCTTAAGTATACAACAACCTATAATGTAAATTTATGGTTACAATTCACCAGCATCACAAACTTATTTCTCGTTCTGAATGCCAAATTCAAGATTCTTATTTCCAACGGAAAACTCTACTCGATTGCTACCCAAATAGCACACTCAGTCTCTAATCCTTTAGTCATAACCTGAAATTACGCAGCCCTTTACCGTGGACTACAAATAACCTTTTAATCTACGTAAACATTCTCCTTCCTTTACTTGTAAACATTAAGTTCAAGACTTCCAAAATCTTCGGCTAATATAGGTTAACATGACATGGTTACAACATGAAATTAAACTCATTCGCCACTGCATTGTCGTATCTGATCAAGGCCTCTATTCAAATATTTCATTCCTCATAGATTTCGAGATTTAAGGTATTCATTAACTTAACTTCCCTAACTTTCCATTAGAACTCATGATGTGTTCAAATCACTTATACTTACTACTATCCCGTATAATAAGAATTAAGCACTTAACATCTTCTCATACTCTAAGCCTCAGCTTAGCGTTGTTCATTATATCATCCTTGGATTACCACTCCGCTGCGCCACTCTGATTTTTAACATTCGAGTTAGCATCGGAGGAAGACTTCACTATTGTCATATAAAATTCCATCGACCAATCTTTTACTCTATCACTTTGTAATCACTGTAACGAATTTGTCTGACATTACCATTTCTCTTGGTCAGCCTTTCATGTAGAATCATTAAACACTGCGGTAACCCGACTGGAAATATATCTGAGGCAGTTCAAATTCATGTACATCCATTTGTGGCAACTTCTAAAACCACTTATAGCTTCTGAAGGTTCATACCTTTCATATGAGTCTTGTTACTATTCGCTCTTTCCTTATCCTTAATGATTTCATATCCATAATCCTCCCGGGACAACTTTGGTCTCTTTAGTTCTATCATGTCCCTTAAATTACCCTTGAGTTTCTACAGAACAATCTGTCCTGAAAAGTTCCATATTCTTACCGGTTCTCTAGAACGCCTAGACATAAGTTACGTCTCTTCAAGTGTCCGCTCAAACGATCTTAAACTTTTGCACATTACCATAATCTATTGGATTCCTCCAGTCACTTGTTACTGGATTCACAATCCAAAGCTAGATTCTTAACACCTGAGTAATTTTGCATATAGTTGAACAGCCAGAAGTCTATACTTTATTACCGTCCTCAGAACTTATCTACACGGGGTGATCTTTTTTCAGCTTCTTGAATATTCGTGGAAGAAAACTCTTCGGTTAAAAACATATAACGCCGTTACTCTAATCACCATCTTAACATTTCATATAAAGGACGTTCTTCCATATAATAAATATCATATAATTTTCTCGGCTAAGATTCCGATTATCCTTCAAAACTGGTCTACTTTACTCTTGTGTTATCTTAAACTTTCATTTTCCAACCAATCGAGGAAATTCAATACGGTTCGTCCAATCAAGGGTGTTCAACTTAATTCGTCCATTAGTACACTAAATTCCAATCTAGCTTAGCTTGTTTCAAATCTTTTTACTATTAGGACACATCCGAATATCTGATTCACGCTTTGACATGCACATATCTTATTATCATCACTTTTCATCCATCGTCTCTTCATAATTCCCAAATCTAGCATTTATGGTTCGGGAGGTGCGGCTGATCCGATGAAGTTAAATTTACTTGTGATCCATGCTCAAAGTCCACACTTGAGTGGTTAACTTCAACTGTCCAATAACTCACATAATCCGTAATTATTGCTCTTAACTGTCCGGTAATTCATCATTTCATTTCTATAGGTTTGGTACTGCAATTCCTTAATTCTATACTTAGAATCGTTACTTAGTCCACACTTCACTTTAACTTCTCAAACTGCGGTTCCCGTCAAGGTTCTACGTCATTTCCTAGAGCAGTCCATGATTCCTTAATCCTTATGTCTTCCGCAGACGAGGCATCGTCCAACGTCGTGTCCAACTAGGTTGAGGTGCTTCACCTTATTCTTAAATATCCTTTATGTCTCTAAGACCTTGCCACTATCAGACTTCGTCACTTTGCAGTTTGATGGCCACTATTGACATGAATACTTCTTCGCCAACTCCGTCTTAAAATTCTATCACCTTAATCTTCACCCTTCATACCCTTCATTCCTCCTTGGTCGCATTCAGCTCTCAGACATTTATCCTAACTGTCATATACTAGATTGAGTTGATCAGGCTCAGCTAGATATGACATTTAGAACAACATCCGGAACCCAATGGTCCCACTACTTTTATTGAAACTTTAATGACCCAAGGCACGGTCTGAATCGACCTGCTCTGATACCAATTGTAACACCCATACTAAATTATCTAGAATATTTAGCATGTGTATTAGTCTGATACTGGGTACATTAAAAATTTTCAATAATAAATACAGTATAAACTACTGAATGAGTACAAATAGCTCGTATATACAAATATCCAGATATCATTTACATTTACACTTTCAATACATAAATAATCTGTCAACCTCCTGAGCTTATTCTTGACGAGCGTCTGCACTCCATCCAGCGTCTTCCTGAAGATCTTCATCTGGAAACCACATGGCTACCTGAAAACCTGCACCAGAAGGATAGGGATGAGACATAATGTCTCAGTGAGCTCCTACCCTACCTACTGTTGGCAACCTCGGGGAACCTAGGGTCGCCGTGCCTACCTCGGCGATCTTGGGGATATCTACGATCGCCAAGTCTTATCTTTACTTATTTCGCGATCAAGGGGGAGAACTAGGATCGCTTCATTGTCTTATCTTTCTTATACTTGTCATATACATGATCTTATGCATTTCATACTCTATTCTTATCTTAGTCTTATACGTAGTGATCTTGGGGACATCCTATGATCACATCGCGTTCACTAGGAACTAATCATCATGTCTCGTATTACATATAAAATATACATATTCATATTCGTATTCGTATTCATCTTTTCATATCATAAAGTTAGAAGTTAGCGTTGAACAAACAATGTATTATCTTGGTTCATTTTACGGAGTGCATCCGGGTGGAGTAACCCCGAAGTACATCTCCCATCATACCGGTGAAATTCCTATCATATCAGGCTAACACCGGACTCCTCTTATCTTTGTGTAGGCAACCCTCTCGGTGAAGCCCCATCCGGCATAATCCGGAGCCTGCTGGACACATCTTGCATGTAGACAACCCTCTCGGAGAAGTCCCATCCGGCGAATCCCGGAGCCTGCTGGACATGCTTAAATCTTTTAACTTACGTGTGGATAGCCCTTTCGGTGAAATCCCATCCGGCATAATCCGGAGTCTGATGAACACGTTATCATATCATTTAATTCTTAACTTAAATTCATATACATATCTTGTACGTTCATAATCTTGTGCATAGCTAATGCAATCTTAAGTATTCATTCTTAATTGCCTAACCTATAAATAGGTCCTTAACTTAAACATTAATTCTCATCTTAAGTACTTGTAAGTACTTACTTTACTTTACTATAGTTGGCACAATAATACATTCTTAGGGAGAACAAACTCCCAATACATAACTTATGAAATTATAGTCTTAGGCTTATTGTTATCATAAGCCATCACTTAATTGTTGGAAATGATCCATAGCATAAATAACTTCTAATCTTGCATCTCTAATGCTTTGCCAAATTCCTTATTCATTCATTCCCTTAGATGTTAAAACATTCTTCCGGATATGTCAAGAATGGTGTTTTTCTTGGAAAATAAGGTTTTTATTGAAAACAGTTATTAAAAGCCTGGCCTGACGCGTAACAGTACACAGAACGAAGCAGAACAGTCATGAAAAGTCTGTTCAACTTCGCTCTGCGAAGTCTACTTCGCTTTGCGAAGGTAGGCAGTGAGGCCTCGCCAAACAGTAACCCTGAGTTCGCACTGCGAACTTGTCAGCACAGGAATGGTTCAAAACATGATTTTCCACCATTTTTGACATATCTAAACATACTCAAGCACTATAACAACATAAGGAATGAATCTTTAACATAAATTAATAGTTTAAAACATGTTTAATCAAGGAATTTAGCAAGCATATGAGATTAGGGTAAAATCTCCAATCTTAGCTCAAATCATAAAATTACTCTTAAACTTACTCATAGTGGGTTCTAAAACCCTAGGGAGCTCACCTCAACTTGATTTGGTGTTAGCTAATCCTTTAACTTCAACCTTGTTCCAAATTCCCAAAGACTAGGCTTACTAGCAAGAACCAAGATTTCTGCAGATTTGCAGTTTCGGACCCCTAACTTCAAACTCGTCCCCAGACTTCAATACTCAGCCAAACTTCACGAAATTGGTACCAAAACGTAGATAATTTTGTTAGCTTTCCATAGCATCAAAGATCACTTGATTCGGAGTTATAGAGAGAGAGTTCTTACCATTTAAATGGAGCCCTGTCCCCAAATACGGGTTTCTCCAACTTCCTCCAAATCTCTACCCAAAACTTCTTCTTCTTTAGGAATCATCATGCAAGATGAAATAGAGGTTTAGGCTCAACAATAGGCACGAAAATCTTGAAGTGAGAAAGGAAGATTGAAGTGATTCTTACCTTTTCTTTCTTTAACTTTCTCTTGCTCTAGCTTTACCAAATACAAGCTTGCTTGCTATACCTTCTTGCAAGAGTTTGGATTAAGAGTTGATGGATGTTTGAAGAGGGAAAGGGGCGTGAGAGTTAAGGGAAGAGGGAGGAAGAGAGGCTGATTTTGAGAGAGTGTGAGAGAAGTAAGAAAACACTAATGGAAAATATCTTGCCATCCCTTTGTCTTATAATCCCTCTTTTTGAATTAATTACCAACTTGCCATTACCATTTATTTACTAAATTGCCAAGCTTGCTAAACAAGTTTCCAACACTAATAATTGATACTCATAAGTGGGATAACACACATTAACTGACAATTTACCAAACTGCCCTTTACTTAGAACATTTCTGATACTTCGTCTCAATATTATAAATATTCGAGTCTTAGGCGGGATGTTACACCTGGCAAGCCAGTTGAAGGGCAAATCCCGGATGTTACAAGATAAATTAAAAGTAAAAGAAAAGATTCCCCAATTGATGTGGTAGTGTTTCAAATGTGATAAGATCAAGAATGATGTCCCGTCAGTCGGACAAGGATGAGATGATGTATTGTGTACCCATCAGTAGTGTACACGTGCTCGCTTATGTATGTAAATTATATGCTATGAAATGTACTAGGTGGCGTTATGTGAGATGATTACTACTCACCACTCGGGCTAAACTTCTATGAGTTGGGATTTACCAATATAGAAAATATTTATGCTACAGCCAGAATTCGAGAATAGTAGTGACAAGAAAGGTAGGAGATTAGTAAACTCCAAGTAAAGAAGAATGATTTCTAAGTTATTAAGATAAGTGATGTCGTCGTATGAGACCAAAGATAAAAGTAATAATTCATGGGAAATAAATGTAGTGCAAGAAATTCACTGAAGAGTGGGAATATTTGAGGATAACGAGAACGATCTAATGTCGTCGAAGTAAGACTACATGGATTATGAAGGTATTTATAAGAATTAGTACAAGTGTCAGAGAAGGACAACTCCAGATTAGATACGATGGACATAATGGTTCAGATAACCTCACATCCTACTACGTAAGAGTTATACCAATCATCACAAACATTTCAGTTAAAGGGAAAGGATGTCGAGTATTTTCGACCTTCGGAGTTGGAAAACCATGGGATTCCGATAAGCAAGTTGAGTAGAGAATTGACTAATAGGAAAAGAAGTATTAAGGATCTTTTAAAATGTGATTTCGAGGGAATTCTAAATTTCGAGGACGAAATTTCTTTAAGGGGGGTAGATTGTAATATCCCGCTTAAGACTCGAATAATTATTAATATTGAGACGATGTATCAGAAATGTTTTGAGCAAAGGACAATTTGGTAAATTGACAGTTAATGGGTTTACTTATATGGCAAGGATAAAATCCCGCTTATAAGTATCATTTATCAGAGTTAGAAGCTTATTATGCAAGCAATGGCATTTTCGTAAATAAAGGGAAGGAGGAGTTTATTTAAAAAGAAGGGGGAAGATATTTTCTTCACTCTTCTCTTCCCTCACTCTCTCAAAAATCTGGTTCCTCTCCCTCTTCCCCTCACTCTCACGCCCACACCATCCTTGTTATCATCTATCAAAGCCTCACCCAAGCTCTTGTGAGATTATGCAAGCAAGTTCAAGTGTTGGAAAGCTAGATCAAGAGGAAGAATCAAGAGAAGAGGTGGTTTGAAGCTAGGGTTTGGATTTCAATTGTAGCAAGCACCATTTGAGAATCAAGGTGAGCTCATTTCAGATTCTAAAACACATCTAGAGAGTCTTTGATAGATTTTACAAGTTGTTAAAAGATTAGAGTTTACCCTAATTTCCTAGTTTGTTTGATCTTTGCTCATGAGTGTTTATAATTGTTAATTTATGAAGGAAAACCATTTTTATCATGTTTAGGAAGCCTGGGCATCATTGAATGGGCGAAAATGGTGAAAATCACATTTTTACACATGTTTATACTGATATGGTCGCTGTAGCGACGGACTGTCGCTTGTAGCGACCAGACAGGGTTTTTCCCTGCCTACCGTCGCTAGTAGCGACCAGCTTGGCGCTTGTAGCGACCAAGCTCTGCCTTCTGTCGCTTGTAGCGACCAACCTGTCGCTTGTAGCGACCAAGCCAGAACAGCACAACACTGTTGAGCTGTTCTGGGGGTTCTGGTGCGCGCGGGCAAGGCTTTTTGCAAATGTTTTCTCCTAATACATTCTAAAAACATTAACCACCATTTTAGTTCATTCTAAAGGCTTCCAATGGTTGAGAAATCATGTGAGCAAAGATTACGCAAGGCTTGGAAATTCATGAGCTAAGGTTATATGCTTAAGTAAGCCCTAAGTATGACTTATGAGAACGATAAGTCAAGAACCTTTATAGGTTTAAGAGAATTAAGATAGTACTTATATGTACCAAGCACAAGAATGATACATACTTATAGTTAAGAACCTCTAGTAGGTTAAACTTTACAGAATGCAATAGATATGCACAAGAAATATGAAACGTAATAGATACGTCTATGAACTTAAGTAAGAATTTAATGATAAAGAATATGATAACGTGTTCATCAGACTCCGGATTATGCCGGATGGGATTTCTCCGAAAGGGCTATCCACACGTAAGTTATAAGACGATATTAAACGTGTTCATCAGACTCCGGGATTCGCCGGATGGGACTCTTCCGAGAGGATTGTCCACACGTATGTTAAAAGACTTGAGCATGTCCAGCAGGCTCCGGGATTCGCCGGATGGGACTTCTCCGAGAGCGTTGTCTACATGCAAGATGTGTCCAGCAGGCTCCGGATTATGCCGGATGGGGCTTCACCGAGAGGGTTGCCTACACAAAGATAAGAGGAGTCCGGTGTTAGCCTGATATGATAGGAATTTCACCGGTATGATGGGAGATGTACTTCGGGGTTACTCCACCCGGATGCACTCCGTAAAACGAACCAAGATAATGATTGTTTGTTCAACGCTAACTTCTAACTTTATGATATGAAAAGATGAATACGAATATGAAATGAATATGTATATTTTATATGTAATACGAGATATGATGAATAGTTCCTAGTGAACGCGATGTGATCATAGGATGTCCCCAAGATCACTACGTATAAGACTAAGATAAGAATAGAGCATGAAATGCATGAGATTATATAAATAACAAGTATAAGAAAGATAAAGACCTGACGCGATCCTAGGTTTTCCCTTGATCGCGATAGATGTTAAAGAATGACTTGGCGATCATAGGTATCCCCAAGATTGCCGAGGTAGGCACGGCGACCCTAGGTTCCCTGTGGTTGCCAACAGTAGGTAGGGTAGGAGCTCACTGAGACATTATGTCTCATCCCTATCCTTCTGGTGCAGGTTCATAGGTTAGCAAGAGATGTTCATGAAGATCTTCAGGAAGACGCTGGATGGAGTGCAGATGCTCGTCATGGCAAGCTCAGGAGGTTGACAGATTTTATATATGTATATGAAAATGTATTTCATGATATTTGGACATTTGTGTAAACGAGCAAATTGTACTCATTCAGTTGTATGTATTATTGTTATTATTATTGAAAATTTTAATGTACCCAGTATCAGAATAATACACATGCTAAATATTCTAGATAATTTAGTATGGGTGTTACAGTCCCGACCAAACCAAACTTGAATGAAACGAGAATGGCTTGACGTATGTCTCCCCAAACCTCGGTTGCACGAATGCGTGACGTATGTCTCGTCGCTCGGGAAACCGTCATTCCACCCTTGACGCGTCTAGCACGCTCAACCTTCCCTTGGCCCCCTTGTGGCCATTTTTACCCTTTTCTTGGCCCTCGTGGTCAATCCGAACCTTTCGCGCCTTTGCGCGTTTATTTTTAACCATTTTACGCCTTGCGCGAATTTATCGCCTCCGCACGTTTGTCGTTTATTTTCAAGCTTTTTACGCCCCTGTGCGTTTGTCTTTTTATTTTTAAAACATTTACGCCTCGCGCGAGTTTATCGCCTTAGCGTCCATCTTTCACCATTTAAAGCTTTGTACGCCTTCGTGCGTTTTAAAACCTTTGTTCAAGTCCGAGTGCAAATCCTTTTATCAAATCATTTATTTTTATGCATTGTCGTCAATGGCCAGTTCGGCAACAACCCGAACAGTTGACATTTACTTTCATTACTTCCTTTTTTCAAATTTTTTTCGCTCGGACGCGATCAAATCTTTTTTAACTAAAACTGTAATATCCCGCGTAAACGTGACTTTTATCAGTATCACAGAAGTTAAACGTATAGAATGGCAAAGTTGTAATTTTGGAAGGAAGAATTAATTAAAAGGAGGAATTAAGATATTTTCCTCATTCTCTTCTTCCACTTCTCTCTCTAAAAACTCATAAACTCCTCTCCCTCTCTCTCTAGGCACACGCCTCCCTCTCCTTGCCATCATCAAGCTCCAATTCATCAAACTTCTTCCTTTAATCATGGATTCAAGCAAACTTGGTTGTGGGGAAAGCTAGAACATGAAGAAATTAAAGAAAAACAAGGAAGCTCAAGCTAGGGTTTTGAGGAAAATGGGCAAGCAAGCTAAGCCAGCACCAAGCAAGATTAAGGTGAGCTCCCTAGGGGTTTTAGAATCCCTTTTTGTGAGTTTTATAGTGTTTGATTTCATAGGAAAAGTTATAGAAGTTTTAGAGTTTTACCCTAACTTCCTACTTGCAAATTCCTTGCTCATACATGTTTTAAATTATCAATTTGTAATAGAAAATCATCCCTAGCATGTTTTGGATGCTTGGGTATCTTTGATTGGGCAAAAATGGTGGAAAATCACATTTTTACACATTTTTATACTGATACGGTCGCTGTAGCGACGGGCTGTCGCTTGTAGCGACCAGGCAGGAAAATTCCCTGCCTACCCGCGCTTCAAGCGACCACACTGGCGCTTGTAGCGACCAGGGGCGCTTGTAGCGACCAAGGTGGCGCTTGTAGCGACCAACCCTGTACAGCCCAACTTCGTTGAGCTGTTCTGGGGATTCTGGTGCGCACGGGCATGGCTTTTTGCAAATGTTTTCTCCTAATACTTTTTGGAAGCTTTAACCACCATTTTAAATCATCCAAAGTCTTTTAATGATTGAGAAATTAGAGGAGCAAGGAATGCGCAAGGCATGGGAATTGCGGGAACATGGTTATATGGATAGGTAAACTCTAATAGAGACACATGATGACGATGTGTCGAATCCCTTGATAGAATAGCATGAATCATAGTATGAGTGCAAGGATTTTATGGATAGATTCCTTGCACGTGAGTTGATAACTCTTAGGAAATGCAGACGACTTTACTAAGTCAAGAACTTACTTTAGGTAAACAAGATGATAGGAGTATTCGGATTAGAATACAAAGGATTATAGGAATGTTTCTACAATCATAGTTACAGATAAGGTTTATAGTGTTGGTTCTCCAACGAATATAGGTGGCTTATGAGAACGATAAGCCAAGAATCATAGGTTATAGATTATAAGTTACAGGAATGTTATATGATTATAGTAACCGATTATATGTTCATACGTTAAAGTTAAAGAATTAAAGATTAAAGGCATTGGCGTGCTTGCACGTTTTACAGTTACAGGGCGTGTTCATCAGACTCCGGGATTCGCCGGATGGGACTTCTCCGAGAGGGTTGTCCACACGTTTTATAGGGAGTCCGGTGTTAGCCTGATATGATAGGAGTTTCACCGGTTTATAGGGAGACGTATCTCGGGGTTGCTCCACCCGGGTGCCCTCCGTAAAATGAACTCAGATTAATTGTTTGTTCAACGCTAACAGCTAACATAAAACTGCTATCGAACTGTTTTATGTTTTATAGTTATAGTCAAAGTTACAGTTACAGTTATAGTCACAGGAAACTCAAAGTTATAGTTATAGACAGTTATCAGAAAGTGATCCTAGGTTTTCCCCTCGATCACTAAGTTAATGTTATAGGCAGATTACAGTTATGGTTCTAGATAGTCACAGCAAAGGTTATAGGCAGTTCAAGTTATAGTTACAGGAGGACTTATAGTCATAGGCAGATAAAAGACTTGGCGATCATAGGAAATCCCCAAGATTGCCAAGGTAGGCATGGCGACTCTAGGTTCCCTGTGGTTGCCAACAGTTGGTTGGGCTGGAGCTCACTGAGACATTATGTCTCATCCCATTCCTTCTGGTGTAGGTTTACAGGTTAGTCAGAGGTTCGTGACGAAGATCTTCAATGAGGTACTGGATGAAGTGCAAATGCTCGTTGTGTACCAGCTCAGAAGCTTAATGGACATATGTAAAAGTATTGTAACAGTATTGGATTGTTGTACAAACGAGTAAACATGTATTTATTTTGTTGTGATGTAATATTATTATTGAAATTTTTAAATGTATCCAGTATCAGTTTAACGCACATGCTAATATACTAGTTAAAGTTAGTATGGGTGTTACAAAAACGAACCAACATACAAACTTTTTCTACCAAAGAACTACGTACGCTTTGAATTCTCCGACTACCGGGAGATACGTAGGAGCAAGATCGACATCTTGTCAAGCCCGTTAATAAAAAACCTTCTTTTTTTCCTTTCGTTTGTTTTTATCTCTTTCTTCATCTCGCATTATGTTTTTTATATTTTTCTTTTATATATGTTTAAACACGCAAGTAATACATCGAAACATTTTAAGCCTAAGCCGACTAAGAGGTTCCCGTTGAATACAACGGATGTGAGGGGTGCTAATACCTTCCCCTCGCATAATCGACTTTCGAACCTAAAATCTTTTTCAAGGTAGTTTCGAACTTTTTTCCTTTTTTCCCCGGAAAATTAAAAGTTCAGTCGTGGTTTAACATTTAGTGATTCAAAGCTTCCCAATAGCTTGATATCTGAAATCCTACGCGACATACCAGAAAAATAAGCTTGTTGAAATATTACAATATGATCGCACCGCAAATATAACAATAATTCAAAAAGGGTTTATTTCAGCACCATTTCCTCTACAATAATTTATCATCATTCTTTGTACATAACACCGTTTCACTCACTCATCACCATTCACCACTCTCTTGGTTTTAGTTGTTGGGATTGAAAGTTTTCTTATATATGTGAAAAATAAATATTATTTGTTACGCGATATGTATGTGATATCAATTGATGAAATTTCAAATGAGCATAGATTATGGAGAGTAAAATTTTATTTAACCCGAACTGTAATAAATTCATTGTTATGGTTGATTGAATTTTTTTCATTTGATATAAACTGATCGAATATTTTTTTGTTTATTATGTATGGTGGAGCTTGACTGATTTGAAATGTATAGACACAAACGTAAATCCATTCTACTAGACAAATTATTGATATGATTTAAAGGGGGAAGAGGGGGAATAATAAAGTCAATCCTATAATATTACTACTGGTTAAACTCTTTAATTAGCTTAGTGTGTTAGTGTTCACCATCCCTATTTTGCCTCGAACTTGATCAAATAATGTAAATTTAACATTTATTAATTATGCATTGTCATTATCATTATTTTTTTTTATCATATCATCTAAGAAATAACTATAATTTAATTTTTACCTAGGAATGTCAATTCAACAACCAATCGTTCAATTGAAGACTGATATATTTTGATAACAATTACATATTAGTTTTAAATAATTTTTTGCTTAGTTAGTGGAATCATAATGTTAAAAGCCGGCTCGACCTGAAACTGGACCCATTATCGGTCCAAACCAGCTATTGGATAACACATGTAATTAACTCGGTTGCCATGTTATCAAACCAGTCATCGAATCAAAACAGAAAACCGGGTCAATAAGCTGAGTCGGAAACTGAAAATTTGTTAAAAGTATTTAAATGGCTTCACTAGAAATCGAACCTGGTACCTTTTAACAAAATGACATGGCCATCAACAACTTAGCTATCAAAATCTTTTGTTATTGGAAAGACATATTTAATTTAATAAGTGTTAAACACTAGATAGCAAATTGAAAGTAAACATAAAACTTTTTTTTGTTAGAAACAAAGACAATGGTGCTCCAATATTTTTTTTGGTTACATTGCATTTTTTTGTGACGCAAAGTTACTCCAACTTGATATCAATGAACTAAACATATTTATATTTAAACGGAAGATTTTGTTTACAATAATAAAATTAAAGAGCTAAAATATTTAAAACACTTATACCATATTTTTCATAATATATTAACAAATTTATTTATTATATTTATAATTGTGGATACAAACCGAGTCTACATGTTCAATCCACTTTAACATGTATACAAACTTGTTATAGAGAACGAATTATACAACTGAGTCATCCGATTTGTTCCGGTTCAATCATGGGGTTCAACTAGTGACTCAATGGTTCAACCATTGACCCTATGACCCATAGACCTTGCCGAGTCGATGATCGTTCCGATTTTTAAAACAATGAGTGTAATAGGTAGGTTCGTTGACTCTATGTATTTTTTTACAAAGACTCTGTATTTTTTTTATTTGCTAATATCATTTTTTTATTTATTTTTTATCAAAAATTCATTTTTTTCGACAATTTAATCAAATTCAGTGTTTGGAGTAAAAATTTTCACGCGCCTTGGATGATCATTAGTGGTCACATTTACCTATTTAACTTCCATTTAATTTCCCCTCAAGAAAAATTTTTCATTTAATTTAATTATCATTATCACAAGATTGTAAAAGAAAGTGTGAAGCTTTCTTAGTCCTAGAGGTGCCACATCTTCATAACTTTAACTTGAGATAAACTCAAATTCAGTTTACAAATATGTTAATTTAGAGGAGCCACAACTCTAGTTTAAGATAAACTCAAGTTTATTTTATAGATAGAAAGATAGATATATAAAGATAGATTGTTTTTCTAGAAAATTGTTTATTTTATACATATAAGATAAATAGATATTGATAAATGGATAAATGAATATAGATAGATATAGATAGAAAATAGATAAACTTACGTGTACTGGTATGAATTATTCACACATGGACTATTGAGTCAGAATTATTCACACATGGACTAAAAAGGTGATCTAATTTTATTGGAAATGGTTTTTTGTTAACATTTTAATGTGTTTAATGCATAAATATGATGTGTACTTGTGTTTTTTATGTGTATTTATGTGATTCAGTTGATTAGGTAAAAAATTATGCACAAAGTTCATTTTAATTTTATTGACTGACATTTAAAGGCTTTCAAATCAAATGAACCTAACAATAAAACATACTCCTATAAAAAACTAACAATGATTTTTTTGACCACCGACTTTTTCTTTCGACTTTCTTTATGTATATATATAGCAGATAATGTAAACCACTTGCTACCACCCTCTTCACTCTCACTCTAACATCCAAATATATATCTCGTCCATCATTCATGGCATACTCCAGCAAACATATCAAAATCATCGTCGGAGCCGATCACTTTGGCACTCCTCTCAAAGATGCTTTGATCCCCCACCTACGTTCTCTCAACATTGATTTTGAAGATCTTGGAACCTTCTATTCTTACTATGTTGCTGGTGCCGAGGTCGGTCGGCGCATCTCTCAATCCTACCCATCTTCCTCCCCGGAGATCATTGGTCTTGTTGCATGTGGTACCGGTGTCGGCGTCGCCATCTTTGCCAACAAATTTCCCGGCGTGTTTGCTGCCACTTGTCTTCACCCTTGGGAAGCTGTCAATGCTCGATCCATCAACAATGCGAATGTCCTTGCCCTTTCAGGCAAGTTTACTTCACCTGAAACAGGGATTGAGATTGTGGATGCATGGCTGAACACACCGTTCAAAGCTCCTTGTCTTGCAAGCGACAACAAACCATGGGCACAGGAGGTTGAGAACCTTCTTGATAGATCACTTTTTGACATGCCAAAAATTGGAAAGAAAAACTTCTCTACCAAGTGGGTTGATGATCTTTCTCACTGGGATATGTTTTTTGATGAGGAGGATATTGACTTGGCCAAAATTCCCATTGATAAGGATGTGCTAGAAAAGTAATGCAATAAGGTTGTACTAGAATGTTGAGTATTTTGGTGTTGGCTGCATATTTTGGCAAAACCAAGGTTATGAATAGAAACATCTCCATGATTAGAACTTTTCTTCAGTTGCAAGAAATTTCATTTGAAGCTGTTCAGAAGCTCAAAATGACTTCAGAAGCTGAATGCTTCATCAGAAGTACTGTAGCACTTCAGAAGCTGATTCAGGTTCTGATGGACGCGTTGACTTTTGTTGACTACATCAGAAGCTGATATTTTCAAGTTGTTTTTATGCGAATCTTGGTGAAAATTGGCAAGGATTTGTTCCAGGATTATTGCTTCTAGAATGCTAATTTATTTGGAGAAGATTTAATGAAGATTTGGTATTAAATTATGAAGCTCATATTATTTCTGCAGAATCTTTAAAAGATATATTCCTGTTGTATTTGTTTCCTTATTGGATCACTCATAAATTAGAAACAAATCAATTTTAGAAGATTGGCTACAGAATTAAGAAGAGTTACTGAAGGCTATATAAGGAGAAGGGCTGCTGCTATTCAACATACGATTGATAGAGTTTAAGATCAGAGAATTGAGTCTTAGTATTTTAAGCTTTTAGCTTTATTGTGCACCACTCTGTTAGAGTTGGTTTAGGTGTTTTTATTGAGTTGTAATTCATTCTAAGCCTTTAGGTACGAATGAAGTGCTGTCATTGAAATTGTGTTCAAAAACAGGGGATTGTTAAGGGTTGTTCAAGTAGCTGGGTTTAGTTGCTTGAATAGGAAGTTGTCATACCCCATTTTTTGACCCATTTTCGTCTCGTTTTATTTATTGTCTCGTTTTACGCATTTTTTAAGGCCGAGAATTTCCGTCGTTTCAGACGAAATTTCGGCAGGGAGGTATTTTAAAATACCTCATGTCAATTTTTGTTTTGTTTATTAATTTTTATTTTTTATCCCTTTTTATTTTTTACTTTTAATTTCAGTTTTATTATTATCATTAATTTTTATTTCAATTTTATTATTATCATTTTTATTACTTTTACTATTATTATTATTTTTTTTTTCTTTTTTGCATTTTTTGTCCAAAAAGTCCAAATCCAGTCCAAAAAAATCCAGTCCAAGTCAACAGGCCATAGCACTGTTCACACGCCCCAAACCTGCATTTTTTCATCATCACAAACCTTCAACCATATCCAAATCATCATCACAAAATCCTCAAATCCAGCAAGATCACTTTCTCATTAAATGCTTGCAGAAATCTTATCCAAGAAAACCAGATCAAATTGCAAGATTAGTGAGTCATTAAGCTGACAAGCAGCTTAATGTCCCTCTATAAAACAGAACTAGCATCAACAGACAAAAAAGGAGGAAAATTTAGAGAAGAAGAAATTTTTTAAACACCACAAAATTTCCAGCAAACATTTCCACCCTCATCAAACACAAAACCACGTTTTTTCCATCAAACCACCCACACAAACACGTTTTCCACCACCCCCTAACAGAACCTCACGCACACACAGTAACACAACCACCCATCAAAAAAGCCACGACCCAAACAAGCCCAAACCACACGGCCAAACCACCACATACTCGTAACACACAACACACACTCACGGCATAAACACACACTCACACGCTCGCAACACATACCCACGCATACAAACACGCAACCCAGCAGTAATCACCAACACGAAACAAACACAAGACTCACGCGTACATCACCAGCAAAACCGAACACAAAAGAGAGAAAAAAGGTGAAATTTTTTTTGTGTTTAAAATCTTAGATCTAGGGATTTTGGGGGAGATTTTCGAAAATCCAAGGCCGGATTCGGGTTTAGAAACAAAAAGGATATAGGAAAAGGAGAAAAAATTTTGAAAAAAGGAGGTTTTTAACTCTCCGGCGCGGTGGCGCCGCCGTTTAGGCCGGCGGCCACCACGCCGGAGCACTGTTCACGGCGAGAAGGTTAGAGAGAAGGGAGAGGGTGAGATTTCGGTTGGCAGAGAAGAAGGAGAAGAGAGAGAGTGACTTGAGAAGAATGAAGAAAAATGAAGGGGAAAGGGTATTTATACCCCTCCCCGTTTCTGTGTGGCAGGGTGTACGTGTTAGCGTACACCCACGCCCTCCAGGCCCTTTGATTTTAATCATACGGCCCTGCTTTTTATTTCCCTGTGTTTGATCAGGGCCGTCTGATTAATCAGACGGCCCAGATTAATTTACGTAAGCCCAATGCTTTTTGGGCCTTTTCTTTCAAAATTTTTTAGTTTTCACTTCTAACACCCCTAGTTTTATTTTTTACACCTCCCAAATTTTTATTTCTTTCTTTGCAAATTTATTTTTTCTTTTTGTTATTTATTTCCTTTTATTGTTTTATTATTTTTTACATCTCATTTATTCATTTACCTATCATTTATCTCATGCATTTATTTTTTTTATTTTTATTTCTTTTTGTTCATTTTATTTTATATCTTTTCTTTATGTCATTCATATGTACATTTAGGAGCATATATATATATATATAAATGCATTGTTTTATTATTTTTTATAGTCCAATCCATGATAAATAAAAATCTTTTTTTAAAATCCAACGATCCTTTTATTTAATTCCTCGCGTTTAGTTTATTTCACCGCATTTATTTTTCTTTTTTAACTCCAAATAAAAAAATCCAAAACAACAAAAACATTTTCTTTTTTATTAAGTAACAAACTTGTTCATTTTTGTTGCAACAACTAATTTGGACAATTTATTTTCTCTTTTATTCTAAAAAACGAGCGTTTTTCTTAGTTTACATTTTTCTTACAATTCAAGCGAAACTTGAATGAAAAAGGGTGGTTTGACGTATGTCTTTCCTTTCCCCGATCGAATAAACACTTGACGTATGTCTCGTTGCTTAAACGATCGTCATTCTTTTCTAGCTTCCCAAAAATATACGTTTTAAATTCAAACAAAACTTGAATGAAAAGGGTGGTTTGACGTATGTCTCTCCTTTCCCCGGTTGTACGAACACTTGACGTATGTCTCGTTGCTCGGACAATCGTCATTCTATTTGCGAAGTATAAAAACTCACCAAATTTTGGCCCTTGTGGCCAATCCAAAATTTTCGCGCCTTTGCGCGTTATTTTCATCCTTTTTACGCCTTGCGCGAATTTAACGCCTCCGTGCGTTTGTCTTTATTTTCAAACATTTACGCCCCTGTGCGTCTGTCTTTTTTCCTTAAATATTTACGCCTTGCGCGAGTTTATCGCCTTAGCGTCTGTCTTTCACCTTTTTAAGCTTTTTACGCCTTTGTGCGTTTTCAAACAATTCTTTTTTAAGAACTACGTAAGCTTTGAATTCTCCGACTACCGGGAGATACGTAGGAGCAAGACCGACGTCTTGTCAAGCCCGTTATTAAAAAATCTTTTTTTTCTTCTTTCAATTTCGTTTGTTTTTATCTCTTTCTTCACCTCACATTATATTTTTTCTCGTTCCTTTATATATATATATAATGATTAAGCATGCAAGCAAAACGTCAAAAACATTTTAAGCCTAAGTCAACTAAGAGGTTCCCGTTGAGTACAACGGATGTGAGGGGTGCTAATACCTTCCCCTCACATAATCGACTTTCGAACCTAAAATCTCTTTTCAAGGTAATTTAGAACTTTTTCCCTTTTTCCCCGAAAAATTAAAAGTTCAGTCGTGATTTAAATTTAGTGATTCAATGCTAGTCAATAGCTTGACATCCGAAATTCGACGCGACAGAAATGGCGACTTCACTGGGGACATGCATAAAACACTTTGTTTGTGCATAAACAAGTCAAGCCTATCTTAGTCGACTTTTAGGCTAAAATGTTTTATTTTGCTTGCACGCTTATGCTTTATTATCATTATTTGTTTATTTTTTCTCGCTTTATATGTATTTGTTTCGTATTGCTTTATATTCATATTA